>MU857779.1:0-42485 GCA_033296725.1 Corynascus novoguineensis | reverse complement strand
AAGAAGAAGAAGAAGAAGAAGAAGAAGAAGAAGAAGAAGAAGAAGAAGAAGAAGATGATGATGATGATGATGATGATGAGGAAGAGGAGGAGGAGAAGAACCGAAGCGCAGGACCGAACCCGATCGCGGCAGCTTTCAGCAACGCCGACTCGCTCACCCTTGATCTCTGGCAGGCAGGAGTCCACACACTAGCTGCGGGCCTTTCTGGAGAGGGTGGAGGCGGTAAAGGCGGAGGAGGAAGAGGAGTAGAAGAGTCCGCCCTTTCCCCTCCCGCGGCCCTTCGCCCCTTCGAAGACGTGCGCGGCGTCCGGCACGTGCACATTGTTGGCGCAACGGCTAGGATCGAGGCGTACGTGACTTGGTTGCGGGGCCGGATGATGAGAGGGAAGAGGAGAAGGAGGGTGACTGAGAGGGCGGAAACGAGGACGGGGACGGGTGTGAGTGTGGCCTCGCCTTTGGAGAAGATGAAGTTTTAATACTGAAGGTTAGGCAGGGGGAGAGATGGAGAGGCAATGACAACCATGTAATAAGGGCGGTCCAGACCTGACTCTGGGTGAGATGGCTATCGACATTGGTCTTGATGGCAGGGTGTTTAAGTCTTTGAACGATCATCGGGACTGGGCGGGGTTATTTTGTTGAGATGACGAGGAGAGTAAATCCAATATTTTTGGACAAACCATTGGAGGCAAGGCCGCAGCTACAAAAGTCAGAACCAACCTTAACTTGAATACATCTATTGCCATCTACCTTTAGGTCTTTTGTATATCTGGGTGTATCTGTGTATGGCGTCTATGGCACGCGCCCCCCAGCTTTAATTACCCTGCCTCCTTTGTGTCATCAGGAAGAAAGGAGCAACGCATCCAGAGAATCATATACAAGAACACAGCACAACAACCAGCCAATTGTCACCCATCATCGCCTCTTTTTCCGACAGTCAGATTGTTTCCATACCAAAATGAGTGAGAGATAGAGAAAAAAAAAATCGACAAAGGAGAGAAATTAAGAACAAATTGCCGCCCCAGAATTACCCTGTAACGCCTGCTACCGCGATGCACATGCAATGCAAATCGTCTTGTCTCGGGAACCGCCGCCTGCACCCTTGTTTCGGGCCGATGGTCGATGATGCAGTGCAATCAGGGCCTATGCAGCCAGCTCGCCTATGAGTGTTTGAATTGTTGGTGTGGTGCGTCGGTTTCGTAAGTCCGCATCCCGCATCCCGCATCATTTGGCTGATGCGCGGGTGGAGGGAGTTGGGGCCCCGGCTAACGGGGACCCTTGCCGATTCCCACTACCGAAGCCGCTCATCCGGCCGGCCGAGCTCCATGCGTGCGCGGCCCATGTCTGTCGCCACCATTCGAACCCGGTATTAATACTCGCACTTTCTATGCGCTCTTCGCACCCATCCATCCGGGCAGCGACTTCCAACCCCGTGCATTGGGTCCAAGCGGTGTGCGCCCAAAATGCTCGTCCAGGTCCAGCAGAATTTGGAGCGCGTTGCGAGACCGGTAGAAGGGGCTGTCGACGGCCTTCTCCTTGAGACTTGACACGGCTTCCGCGACGCCCGCAGCCACCTTGGCTTCGGTCTGCTTGCCCGGGAACGGGAGCACGTTTTGCAGAAGCTCGTACGCGGCGAGAGTGAAACCGAACTGCGGCGATGAGCGGAAGATACGCGCGGGGCCACCCTTGAAGAAGGCCCGGAAGCCCTCCTCCTTCCAGATGGTCTTGGCCGCGTGCCGCAGGCCCGTGTAGGTCGTGTCGCCTTTACGCGCTTCGACCTGGAGACGAGTCTTGATGACGTCGCACGGCGTGGTGAGGTACGCCGCGGGCATGCCGGCGATGGCACCGGCAGTGAGGAGCTGAAGGACGCCGAGCTTCTTGGTCTGCGATTCGCCGAAGACGTCCCGCTTGAGGTGGGAGTAGGTCGGGAAGTAGATGGCCGAGAACGGCACATCGCGGAGCAGACACGCCGACGCACCCTTGTACAGGCCGACTAGACCAAGGTTGCGCACGATCCACATGGCTGACCGCTTCGGCGCGCCCTCGACGCTCTTGGCGACCTCGCCCTGCACCTGGAGGCGAATCTTGACGATCTCAAGGGGGTTGGTGAACACCTGCGGTACGGACATCGTCAGCATCTTCATCGTCATGCCACACAATCTGGAGACGGGAAACAACATACGACTTGGCAACCGCCAGCAGCACCACCAGCAAACACCTCAGCGCCCCAGTGGATCTTGCCCTGCTTGTCCGCGAACCACCCGCGAACAAGGTCGTTCACGGTAAGCTTGATGGCCTTCTCTGGCGCGACGCCGACCAGCTGCGGGAGGACACCCGAATACAAACCCCTGAAACCCTCATTGCGGATCACCTTCCTGAAACAGTCAATCGAGTTGTTGTACAAGCGCTGGCCAGGGTCCGCGCCACGCTGGTTTTGCATCCGCGTCTTGACCAGGTCGATCGGGTACACCATGAAGGCACCAAAAGCGCCAGCCAAACTACCGAGAGCAAAATTGTACCCCGACTCCAGGGCTTGCGCCAAGAAGTTCTGGCCCCTGGACCGACTCTCAACAGCGGTGCGACCTTCATCTTCCTCGTCGCGGCGCCGCCATGCTGCGTCCAGCACCTTGGTGAAGTCCTTAAGCCCCAGCCTGCCTGATGGCTGATCCAGGCTGGCAAAGTGGAACAAAATGTCGGCCTCCATGGGGGTGAAGAGGGAGAAGCGGGTGATTTTGGCAGCCTGGTTCAGGAACTCGGTCCTCGTGATGCGGCCGTCCTTGCTCTTGGAGCAGGCACGTTGGACAATGAGCTCGACCAAGTCCATCTCATTGATCATGTTCAGGAACGCTCGGACGTTGGCATACGACACCTTGCTGCCCTGGGAAATGTTGCACAGCGTGTGCAGGTTCTCAAGCAGGTGGTCCGAAAGCTTGTGTTTGGCCGTCTGCTGAATGATGGTCGCGAATTCTTCGGGCTCAATGAAACCGTCCCCATCTGCGTCGAAGCGCTGGAAAGCTTGCCGGACGCGCTCACCCTGCAGGCCGCGCAGCATCTGTGAGAACTGCTGGTAGTTCAAGTTGTGCCTGTTTGACTTTCCGCCAATGTACAGTTTTGCCCACTCGCAATCCCAGTCGAACGGGATGCTGTCGGGGCCCTTGTTCAGTTCGTAGAGCCTCCTGAAGTCCTCATATTTGACAGTGCCAAGGCGGTCGACGTCGAAGAGGCGGAATGCGATCTCATATTCGGCATCGGGCTTGCTGAGGAGGTTCTCGAAGTATCCGTAGTCGGCAAGCGACAACCTGCCTTTTCTTGTCCGGTCGGCAACGTGGAACAGGATCGAGTATTGCTCCCGCTTGATTTTGTGCTACAAAAAAAAAACTGGTATAAACGGTATGCGCCTTGAACTGAGGGCAACTCATGGACTCACATAGTCTTCGTGAGGAGGGGCAATGGCGTCGATGAACTGCTCCGGGCCGAGGAACAGCTCCCCTGTTTCGGAATCCTTCACGGCATGGCGGTTGAAGCGCGCCTTCGTCTGCGCCGAGAACTGCTCGGGCTCTTTTGAGCCGACGAGCGTCTCCTTGACAGCCTCCTTGACAGCTGCGGCTTTCGACATGATGGCCTTCCGGAACCTGCGGTTGTGCGCTCTTCAGTTGCCTCTGATGTCGCCGCGCGCCGTTGACAGTATTTTTGTGGAAAACACGGCGGGTCTGCGAAGATCGGCGCAGTCGGGTGACTCAATGTCCGGTGGGTTATGGCAAAGCGGCGGTAACAACAGCCAGGAGAGAAGAAAAAAAGGAACCACGAGTCTCAAGGCGGCGTAGCTTGGCGCAACTAAAAGGAATGGAAAAATGGGCAATAGTTTTTTGCCCACAATGCGCACCAAGAAGGACAGATTTACCGAATAGGCGAGGCTGGAACAATCAGTCTCATGAGAGAGTGGATCTGGGGCTGGGATTGAGAAGAGATGACGGACAAGATCACGATGCCACGAATGCGCCGCCGGATGTGAAGGAGCCTTTTTTTTTTTTCAGTCGCCCTCCCCATCCAATCCGGTTTCGCAGGTCCGTGGTTGCAGTGGGGGACCAGCAGACATGGCTTGGCATGCGGCTTCAACAGGGGGCACATTAGCCGAAAAAGAGCGGAATTGGCGCGGCAACCCAGCATGTCCCCGCATCCCGAGGTTGCGACAGGACCTTCCCGTGGTGCTCCGACATTGCGGAGGCAACCTTACGTAATTTTTGGCTGTGTCTGTGGCTCGGGCGTGGGCGACGTGGCAGTGCGCGGGGCAGCGAAAGAAGACGGCACGGCCTTTAATTGGAACAGATCGCGCTTTGGGAAAGTGGGAATGCAGGGTCTCAACCGCGGAAAGCTTGTTCCTGGCGATCATCGGAGAGGACGACACACGCAACCATTCGTCTTCAGCTGTACATTTAACGCAATATGCGCCGCCAGGCTTCAAGAAGATTGTAAACTGGTCAGTGTGCAAAAGCATTCCGTCTACCATTTCTATTGCTCATAACCGCAATTCCCATCTCCCGCAGGAAACGACATGAAAATAAAGAGATTCCGCCGCCAGAATAACCCGTAGCGAAAATGATAGTTATACATGTAGCCTTTTGTAAAGCATCACCCAGAGGTTGCCCATGCTTCATATTCCGCCTTGAACGCCATTGTGCCATGCTGCTTGATGCCCTCGTCATCATTCAGCCATGACTGCCCAATAAATTCCAGGTTTGAGTGCAAGAGTACCACCCCCCTGATCCACATACAAGTCTGAGGGAGAGTCGCCCCGCACTCTCCCTGGAGGCCAATACCTTATTTCCCAGGATCGAGATCCGACAGGATTAGAAATCAAGGGGAAAAACCGCACGGGAGGAAAGGAAATTGTCGTAAGTCGCATTAATTCGTCATGAGCAGCGTGACCGCGGTTGCGTTCCGCCGTACATTTGCCGTGTTTTCTAAGTCGAGTACTGGAGCCGTGTACTGTGTGAACAAGAGCGCCAAATCGAATGTCCAGATGCCAAGACGGCCAGCGAGTTCCGCTCCCTCTATGTTCCCATGAGGGGCAGGTTCAGGCGAAGTGGGCTGGAGAGTCCGATGCGCAGAAAGAGGTTGTCGATGAGCCACAGCAACAGCGAGTCCGACATATCCTGTGTGACCGCTACATACGGACAACAGTACAGATCGATAAGGAGAATTTTGCTGATGTGAGAATTGGCCACTCGTGGAAGATTAGGAAATGCGCAGCGGGATAGGCGCTAGAAAGACGAGAAAAAAGTGGCCAACAGGTCGTGAAGCCATGCTCCAGCGGAGGTGTGCCTGGTATCAATGTGTACATCGAAGACAAAGACGTAAGAAAAAGAAAAAGAAAAAAAAAAGGCCGGAAGGTGCCGACTCGTGATGGGGCTCGTCTACCCTTGGGTCGGGATAAGAAGACGAGAAGCTGGGTATTGGCTCGTCAGGTCGTCGCCAAGAATGGATGAGGTGTCGTGCAAGACGGACCCAGCATAAAGCTGAGAGAGCGTGAGGCCGCTGGCAATTTTTCCCTCGACGAAAGTCGAGGAGTGCTTATACTTCTGCGTCGCATACTTCTCATAGACGGCGCTGTGGTGCTTGGCTGGGAACTGGCAGCACTCAAAAAGCAACTTGATGAGCGGCTTCAGCTGGCTCAAGGTATAGCCGGAATAGTGAACATGTGCCAGAGTCTGATAATCGTCAGCATGCAGAATAGATACTGGGGTCGATAATCCCCTTACCCAATCGCCTTTGCCCAAGAACAGGCGGGAGATACAGTGTGCGCCAGCAGCAAGGAAGCTGGGCGGGCTGCTGACGAAGCGCTCGTCCATGATGGTAATCTCCAAGAAGTATTTGGCAAGTGTCCGCGTCTCAAGGTCATAGTCGTCCGCCTTGCTGATACGGCGGAGGAAGCTCATGGGGCCGGGCCACCCAAGCTCGAAGTGCAGCATGCTCAGCATGAAACGCTCAGCCTTGAGAATCTCGTCAACGCTGTAGCCTGAATCCACCATGTAGACGATCTCCTGAACCGACGGACAGTTGATCTCTTCATACTTGGCCGCTACGAAGAGAGCGGTGGCGCCAACGAGCTGTAGCTTCCCAAGAGAGACGACCTTGACCGAGAGGAAACGGTCGATATAATTGACGGTGAGAAATAGCGTTTCGGGGAGGAGGCAGAACCGGTGGTGCACCTGGACCAGCCAATCCATGAGTACGGAGCGCATCGACCATTGGATTTCCGTTTGGTCATCCATGTAATGAGGGTTTGGAAGCATCTGTGCCTGCAGGGTATCGTTAGCCGCATATCAAGGGCCTAAAAAAAGGAAGGCTGTAAACACAACAGCGAAAAGGGAACCAAATCGGCACGTACTTCGAGCTCCCGCATGTATCCAAATATCTCGTCACCGTACTCGGCGACCATGCTGACGTCCCATGCTTCTTCTTCAATCTCCTCCTCAGTTTGATGATCTGCAACGTACGCCTTCGCCATTTCGAGTTCTTCTTGGACACTAGTTGTGACATGCGGCGCAAGTAGCGTTGTTGGACCGCTTGTGGTGTTATCGCCGTGCGACCGGTATGAGTGCGCTGTTGTGTAACCCTGCTCATCGTAGAGCTCCTGCTCTTCTTCCTCATCCCAATACTCCTCCAACTCGGACGCACTGGGCAGTTCTGGAAGCGCTTTGGGTTGGAGCGCCGCGTCGTTTTCGCCTTGACGGAGACTCCTGTAGTTCGCTTGCTCCATCTCGGCGGAAGTGCCCCGTACGCCAGCTTCCGCGTTCTGTGACAACTGTTCGACAGCGTCCTCGTAAGCTGCTTCTGTCACGTTGTCGTCGATATCACCTTCCTCTTCAACTTCTACGCGGTCGGTTGGGACCACACACTTGGCGTCCTGGTGGCGAAGACTGTGTTGCTCGGTGCGGAGCAGTGGCTGGCTTTTGTAGTGGCGCGGATTCTTAGCCGGCTTGGCCACAGTAATGGCGAGGTCATCCACTGGAGACGCTGCTTCAGAATAATCGTTGCCCCGTTCTTCTTTTCTGTCTTGGTAGATAGTAGTGGCCTTTTTTGAAGCGCCGTTACGCAAAGGAGGTTGGGCAAGGGAAGTCCCAGCGTGCGATTGATTAACAGCACTGCCACGGGAAGCGGGATTTGCCGTCTGGAAGGGAACACTCGACTGAGTCTTGGTGGCATAGCCAGTTCCCTTGGATGCTTTGATGGCTTTAGAGCGACTCTCCTTGGCACCACCTTTCCTATTTTCCTTGTCCTCAAGCCGTACATCGCGCGTGCTGACTGTTGTGGTGACTGCCTTGGCGCGAATCTTGACTGTCTCCCTGTTGGCTGGTTTCCCAATGGGATCGACAACACGAGCCCTAGCAGTGTTGCTCACGTCGCCAAATGCGGTTCGCTTTGGAGGAGCATTAAGCGCGCCGGTGGTGGCCATTGCTTTCAGGTTGCCAAGGGACTTCTGTCGGTGGTGGGTGGGCTGCTTGGAAAAGACGATGTTCTCGTTACCAGAGCTGGCGGCGGCAGAGCGCAACGGGCGCTGGGGCTAGATGATATGTGTCGTCAGTTTTTCTGCCATAAAGTGCATATGGTCTATCACTTGTTGCTGTGTGAAGAAGTACCGGAAGGGAAAAGGGTCTGAAAATAATGAGTGTGCAGAGAAATCTCGAATGAGAGTTCGCGTTCTTCGTTGGAAAGATGGGCAGGGAAAGAAAAAAAAAGAGATTGGAGCCTACCCTTGCGTCCATGTTGAAAAAATTGGGTTCTGATCTATGTTACTAGACTCTGCTGGGGCGAATATTGTCTCGTCTTTGCATAAAGACTACTGCAATAAGAACGGAAAGTCGCGAAGTGAAGGCGGGCTGGCGAGCTCCCTGCACAGTGGGCGGCGAAGCACTGCTCTCAGGTCGATGGCGGAGAGAAGCCAACTTCTGTGATGCAAGGCTCGAGACGCGGTCAACTATGCGGAATTTTTTTTTGCTTGATGATTTGCCGTCCCAACGACGCAAAATTTCGTGATCGCGTCGATTTGGCGAAGCGAGCCGTTGCCGTTAGGAAGATAAAAGAAAGCTCCGTTCGCAAGGTCTTGACGCGGTGGAAACAGCGCGCCTAACACTAGCTCTCGAGCGCATGCATGGGGAAAGATGACAGATGGACGTGCGATGGTGATGCCTTCCTTGGCTGACCGTTGCGGGTTGAAAAGCGGGAAGGAAAGTGGTGAAATTGTAAAGCCACTGCAGTCAGTTTTGAAGAATGGCTGCGCTGTGTTGCGGCTTCTGTTTACGTTGTGACAGGGCTGGGTAAACACAATCGTGGATCCTTGCGCTTAGAGTCCGTGCCATCCCTGCCGGCCGTTGCTTGGTGGTTGCGCGGGGCATTCTGCTGTTTCAGTTGAGATGACGTAACCCCGCTCGTTTGTTTGAATTGTGGGACTCGCTGACCGTCGCGTCAACCTAAGCTCCAGTCTGTTGGCTCAATGTCCCGAATGCTTCCCAACTGGTTGTTTACTGGTCTTAATTTGTTATCTTGTCACTGGGTGCATGTTTCACAGTATCATTACAATTTTTCCTTCTGGAGATTATGATACCCTGTGGCTTTGCGACAGGGCTTTCGCGAAGCCCCACGCCGTACTGCCAAGGCGCGACATGTGGAATTTTTAAACGCCAATTCTTCGCGACATCACGTGATCAATTTAACTTTTGCTCAATCGCGGCAAACCATCGTTTTCTTCTGTTGCCTCCTGTTTCGCCATGAAATCCAATTCTGTTTCGGCCTCATAAAAGACTGGCGGCATCATGTGGGCTACCTCCTTGATGCGACCCACCTTGCAGAACATACTCGTCCTTTCGACGATTCCTGCAGGGACCTTTCGGTGGTCCATCGATCCTCCATAACAATAAAGGCGCGGGCGAGACTGACCGTTTTTTTGGGGCGGCCAAAAAAAGCTGACCAGTTAGAAGCCTGGCGTGGCACGAGGAAGCGCAATGTTTTGATGTTTTGGTTGACTGACGCCTGCGGCGCGTCAAGCGGCCGCAGCGCCGTTTGAGCGGGGCTGCTTCGAGAACAAACAGCCGCTCCGTGTGGAGGACCATGTTATGTACTTATAGTGGTATCCTTTTTAGGAGCTGGATTGAAAATTGATTCATGAAAGTCTTCAGTTATTTCTCAGTCCTCAGTATGACCCTTCAGGACCCATAAGCGTCTTCAGTGCTTCCTTTTTTTTTTTCTTCTTTCCTCCTTCGACCGACCGACCCAGCAAATGGCTGCGGCTGTCTCTAAATGTCCGATTGTCCTGCCTGCATCCACTACTGTACGGTTCGTTTCGCATGTCGCGAAGTGGCTGTTTGTACCGCACAACAACCCCTCCACTGTCACGTCAACTTGAGCGGTGCGTGGCAACTCAGGGCGAGATTTGCCAGCCAAATGGTGGCCCGCGAATGCAATATTGCATGCCTTCACTCGTCAGCGCTGTGGGATGGACAGGGGTGGAACCGAAGCTTGGCGCCGATCGTCAACCGCATCACCATCATTCATACTTAGCCCAACAAGAGTATTTGTGCAGCTCTCATGACTAATCGCCTGGTTGTTTGATCTTTTCCATTGCTTTTATCCCGCCAGCGATGGACTTGACGAAACTTGAGAAAGTCTTACCACCCAAAAGCAAGCTTGTGCCGACCCCGATCCCTTGCGGCATGGAGAGCCGGCGCATCAGGCGGCGGGTCGCAGATCAGCAACTCAAAACGGGCAAGGGTCTGGTGGTCGGCGTGGAAGCCCAGAACCAGAAGCGCCTTATCCAAGGATTCAGTTTGAGGTGTTACCCACCAGCGGCTGAGTATCCTCCTTGCAATCAGGGTGGGCAGCCAGTTTCACGAATGTTTGCCCGCTGCCCATGTACAGGGTCAAAAGATGTAATGCCCGCGCAACATCGACATAGTTTCGTCTATCTTGACCACCTTTATTTGCAGCTGGGTGGGGATCACGGCAGGGAAAAATCGCTGTAGGGCCCCCCTGCTGGTACCTACTCCATGATGCACTGCATCGAAACGGCCAAGCTGCCCATAGGCGATGGAGGTAAACTCCGCTGCTGGCGATAAAGTAGTCTGAAAAATTCAAGACCTAATTTGATGCCTTTTTGTGTTTGAAACTGTGCCAGCGGATCGAGGCGCGGCCCTCGTTTTCACCCATTTTGATTTGTTAGGCACACTTCTCCAGAGCACAGAAGATAGCTGGCGAGCACCGGCGCCACCCGCCCTGAAACGCCGCCTTATGAAGTCCCGTGCTCGTTGCCTACCATTAACCAACCGTTCATTGCCATTTAGTGTGAATATCGACGAGCGTCTTCGGTCATTTTCGGCGGAAATCCTGAGGCAATCGCTCAGGTTCGAGCGTTTTGGCAACCTCATTTTCCAAATCCGGATTCGTGCGACCCGTGCGCTAATTCCAACCTGAGAATTTGTGATCATAAGCAGACTCGATACACTACTTTGATACACATACACGAGCTTAGTATAGACCGGCGACTCGTCTTTAAGGACCTGGGGTCGAAATGCCAGTCCCCGCCTTCCTCCGGTTAGCCTTGGGCAGTCTTGCGTCCCCCAAAACGCAGGACTTTAATCGCAAACAAGGCCCCTGTACGCTAAACTCCACAGCTGGCTTGGTAATTGGATGACCCAGGCCCGACTTGGCCGCAACACTTGTCCGGCCGACTCCACTTTCCACAGAAGCCGGGGGCAGTTCTGTCGCATCGGCCTCGAGTTTCTCGCGAGAAGTCGTGTACCCAAAGCAATCTAAGGTGTGTACACAATGTAATGTTCAAGTTGACGAGTCGCAGCGTGCCGTCAAGCCATTTGCACACGATCTGGTTCAGGCCGCAGGCCAGCGCGACCCAGAAATCCGGCTCTCGAAACTCTCGGTCTGGCACCCACTACCGCTGCCGGGTCTCTCTAGAGGATCGCACATAGGGGACACAGCTCGGTCGCATTCGTCGCCTTTCTAGTAGAGACCAAAATTTGGCACTCGGCATGAGTCGCTGCCCATGGTATATTGTTTTGAATCTCCCAAACTAAGGACTCGAAAGCGCGCAGTTGCGGATGAGACGGATGGCCGGGGCACTCGTGCGTCTGTCCGAGGTTTGTCCATACTGTGTCGAGGGAAGAGAGTTGTGCGGCGCAATCCCGGCGGCAACAGATCTCGCCGCGCTTCATAGCCAGCTCGCTCGTCACGGACCCTTGGGCCTGTCAAAATGGCTCCAATCGTTCAATGAGCTCATCTGTTTGCGATTCTCGCAACAAGCAAGGCCCGCGTAACGCGGCGCAAAAGAGGACGGGAATGCGACAAGATTGCGCTCAGTATACAAATAACTAGACGCTAAACCTTGCTCCCGCGGCCACCGCGCCTTAAGACCAGCTGACACTCCAATGGCAGCTGTGGCTAGGCTCGCGAGCCTGTGGAATCACCGCTTCATGTCCAATTCGAGAGGCGGCCCGACATGGGTCGATCTAGGCAGGGTGGTGGTGGTGCTGGCGATGCGGACAGATGCAAGCGCTCTGTTGACTGTGCGAAAAACTGGCATCGTCTCCACCCCAAAGTGTCGGCGCCAGAACACAAAGCGGATGCGACTCGGCAAAGCAACCAGAAAATGGGGCTTGACGCATGTCGTAAAAGAGGAGAGAATCGAGAGAAATCGAAGGGAATATGCTGCATCGCCGGAAACGCATCGCTGTGCTTGGTTTTCCCGGTCGAAGCTGCGGACACTGCACCGTGGCACAGTGTCAAATCTCGGAACTGGCCCCAAGTTCCGTCCCAGTAGGTCCAGTACCTTAGTGTGTATAGTGCCTGTGTGCGATTACCGGCATCTGCCTTTTAATGCAGAATCTTTGCGACTCCTCTATTCTCTTTCCACCGCACACCTCTGAATTGCCCGACTCGAACCATCAAACCACCCCAGAGCGGTCTGGTAAGTCATTGCCATTTCGCATCCCCGGCCTTTTTGCTTGTTGCTTCCCCCTGCTCCCAACTCCTGGTTCGAAATTCGCCGCCTGCGGCCTCGTCGCTCACCGTTGCCTCGACCCAGTCCTCTCCCCGTCCATCCGGAAATCTGTGCGCGAGCGTCGAGACCGCACCCGCCTCCCAGCCAACACCACCGCTCTCTGCACTCTACAGTAAGTGTTTCCGGTCTTTTTGGCTACGTGCGATCGACGCCGTCTCCCACTATCCATCCGTAATTTTCCCGCTCCCGCGGTATACCGGTTCTTGTCGCAGGCCCGGGCATGACTCCACGGACTCAATCGCCGCAGGGAGGCATTTCACCCTTCCGTCTTCGTCCAAGTGGCATCGCCTGTACCGATATCATCACTGTATTTTCTTGGTATATGAAACACCCATTGCTAACTTTGTGTGGTCCATCTTCAGGTTCCCACCGCAGAACGCAAGCTCTCGCTTTCGATCACCGACGCACCCAACCCACCCACACAGACACACGCATCGACTTCTTCCACCCTTCTACCCGGAAGAGACCAGCGTCGCTCGACCCGTGGAAATCGACGCCGCTCTTCGGGTCGGAACATCGCCATCTCGGCTCTCTTGGCCTGAAATGGGATTGTCCGCCCGACAGCCGACGTCGTCTTTGCAAGTCCGAGCCCCGGCACTGGTCGCGACCGCACCGCCTCGACTCGACACCACTCTCGGCCGTTCCTCGCCCACACGCGAGCGAGCGCCTCTTGGCATCGCACCACAACTGGTTGCCAACATGTCTGCGATGCCTTCCAACGGAGCAGAACTTGCGACTGCGGGACTGCACAGCGGGAGTGTGTCACCTCGCACAGTTATAACAGCCCCCAAGGCGGTCCAATTCGTTCTTGTCCTCCAACACTCGCCGTATCAGGCCCGGCTACCCCTGCGCGTATCCATCTATCCCCATGATTCTACCGATTCCATCATCACAACCGTCAAGAATTTCTATGGCCTCTACTCGGGGCCGGGCATTTCCAAGGGTGTCAGTTTTGAAGATGAGAACGGCAATACCATGATCGCCCGGTATGAGAACTTTACAAACAACATGATAGTTCGCGTGCGTGTCATCGATGAGCCGCTTGGGCCCGATTTCCACGCTGCTCTTGGTGGCACCCACTACAACACCAACGGCTACCCGGCCCAAGGGTCTCAACATCTAGAGACACATGTCCCACGCTCCACATCTAGGACACCGCGCATGAGGAGCACCTCTCCTAACGGTGGCCGTGGGCGCCGCAGCACTTCAAGGGGCGGAAACCCCGCTTCTGGCAAGAAAGGGCGGTCCCGTTCTTCCAAAAACCGCACCCAGGTGAACGGCGACGGGCTCGGCGACAGTTTTAATGGCTACAGCAGCAGTGACGGTGCCGCTGGCACATCCAGCCGAGTCAAGGAGCAGCTGGGAAACACGGATATCAGCGTCGAAAACATTGTCGAAGGTGGCCGTCGCAAGCGTACCAAGTTTGAGAGCTCGGTAGGCTGTTCGCTGCTTGTTACCGTCTCATAGTTCTTGCTGCTGACCCCATGCCTTCATAGGAGTTGCCGCTCTTTGCGCCTCCTCAGATGCCGGCCACCACGTCAAATCCTTCCCTCTCGCCGGCTCGTAGGCTCGACCCCCACCGATGCCCGTTGCCGCTCATTCCGACCGGACAGAATCCATTCAGCAATCCGCACCTCCTCCACTCTCCGCGGTCGTTGGCAAACGGTTACACACATCCAGGGACGTATGCTACGCCTAGCAGTGACAACCGTCGGAGCCGCGAAGGTTTTGGATTTCCACCGGGTCCTGGCGATGGTTCCGTAATGCCGACGCCCGAACCGACCGTGCGTAGCGCTGTGTCCGAGGAAGATAAGGATGTGGCCATGCAGCTGATGCGGATGTCGACGCACGGCCGGGCCTCTGGTTCAACCCAGGATGATGCCTTCAGCGGCAGAGCCGACGCGTCTTCCTCGGCGGGTGCGACGAGTGATGCCGACAGTGGCGATGAGGAAGACGCACCAGCTGCGCGGAGACAGAGGCTCGATATTTCGGGTAACCACAAGAGTGTGTTCGACACCACTGAAAGCCATTTTGTCGTCCCCAGAGACAGTGCGGAAACCAGCGGCGAAGAGGCTTACAGCTCGGATGGCCCTGATAACAGTGCAATGGCCGCTTCCGCCGGCAAAGATGCCAAACCTAAGGCAAACAACACCTTGCTCGCCACCAAGCCTCGTCCACAGTCATTGCACAAGACCAAGCCCTACAAGGCCTCAAAGCCGAAAGCGAAGAAGCCAAACAGCATCACCGGTCCAATGACACCGGCTTCCCTCCCCGCCTCTCGGAAACAGTCGGTTGCCTCCAACCCAACCTATCCCTTGGCCCCAGGAGAAGAGGAACAGCCCGATCTCTCCACGAAGCCCCGGTGTCAGCGCTGCCGCAAGAGTAAGAAGGGATGCGACAGGCAACGCCCTTGCGGTAGATGCCGAGATGCCGGGATTCCCGCCGAGCTCTGTATCAGCGAAGACGAAGGCAATGGTCGCAAGGGCCGGTACGGTCGGCATATGGGCGTGCCCATCAAGAAGGATGATATGCCACCTCCGGCTATGAACTTGTTACCTGCCGCGCCGATCGCTGCTGACGCACTCACCTTACCAATGCCTCCGTCCAGCATCATGGACAAGAACAAGAAGCGCAAGAGGTAGTTCAGGCGGCGCAGCTCTTTCGTCTTTGATGCGTATGTTTGCCGGATGGAACAATGCGACAGCACACTCAGAGGCTTTCAACCAAACAGCGTGTCGCCATTGACCTTGGAAAAAGCACCTTCTTCTTTTGTGATTGACGTTTTTTTTTTTTGAGAACGACAACAAGATACGATGACGCAAAGTATACGGCCATCATCAATCTCAATCGCAAAGGGCGCTCCCCGTCGCATTCTGAACCGGTTTCGCCGTTGCCAGACCTCGGGGCCCATCTCGACCTGGCCGACGCCGTTACGAGTTTATCGGCATCCACTCCTTGACATACATCTCACGCTCGAGAACGGAGTTACTTTCCATTCTGTCGGCCTTTGTTTTCGAATCTTGCCTCTGCTTCGGAGCTTGATTTTGTTTTCCAATGTCGATTCCTGGTTTCTCGGGAAAGGGCGGCCAACAAAAGAGCAATGGGTGCCCGGCTACATGGGGCATACCGCCGTGCACAGCAGGCAACATAAGCCCACGCATCATCGGTTTCTTTGCGCGTTCCTGCGTTATTTGATTCAACACTACGCGCCTACACTCGCCCCTTGTGGACATACTAAGGGAGCAACGGGGGGAAATGAGAAGGAAGATGGTTTTTGGGACTGTCTTCGTGAGTGCCCTGCACTGACATTTGGGTCGGGAGACACGCTGGCGTTATGCGAAGTCATCCGGGGAGAACAAGGGGGATGGGCACATTTCTCGGTTGACGCTGGAGAGCGCCGAGGGAGCACGGCGATAGCAGAGTTCAAGGGCCTTGGGGCTGACTTTTCGAGTGCGATCTTTTCTCACTCTCTGTATCTCTTCTTCCTCGCCCTTTCCCGTGTCGTTGGTCATTGGTCTCGTGGAGTGAATTGGCGAGGTGTCAAGGGGAATGATTGCTCGTTAGTGACCTCAAATATTCTGTCTTTGCTCATTGTTTATATGGATGGACCCAGTCCGTCAATTTGCGGGGGACGAAGATGAGGAATGATGGTTGGTTTGGCCGGCTTTTGGAACCTTGCAGTGTAACTTCCCATGGGCTATGGTGTTGAACTCTTACCAGAAAACAAACCTTGTATGGGGCGCTTGTGAGTGTTACTGTGAGTGAAACGTCTAAAGAATGGCCTGGACATTCCGCGAGAGATACGCTCGCGCGCCTCGCTCTTCCCATCCAGTTCTGGCTGCTCTACCCCGCGCCAAATCTGCAGGGTTAGCCCTCCCCTCCGACCATCATCGCCCAAGTGGCTCCTACCGAGCACGTTCACACATCACCAGTATTTTCGATTGGAAGTTATCAGATCCGAATGACCGGAACCATGTAAGTCCAACAAGAGCAGAGGTAAAATGTAGATACTTTTTGCTTCGTTTGTTTCCTCATCTTATGACCGGAAATCACTCCACTTCACCCTCCCTCCGTTTAAACAAACTTTTTGCACTATACCAAATTCAGCCTAGCGCTTGCGGGTACGAGGCGGGAGGAATGGCAAATTGCGGAGCCTTTGATTTCCACTGAATGTTCCAGGCCAATGTGATTGATTGATATACATACGTAATCGATAGGTTGCTCTGCGCTCTTTTGATAATTCGTAGGATTTGAGCAAGCTGCAAATTTCTGTTTTGGGCTATCAGAGTAGCGCATTGCAGGCCGGCGGGTCAGTTTCATCGTGTGTGTTTGGGGTTTCAGTTATTGGTTCAAGGCTGCAGTTGCTTGCTTCTTCTTCGTCGGACGCATCTATTGTGTGGGGCGCGGTTGCACGGCGGGCCCCGGCGCCTTCCCTTTCGGACGAAATGTGGTAAAATACCGCTCTCTTATTGGCTGATAGGGAATTGGCGGCATTTGTCTAGCCAAGGTCCGCTCCTTTTTACACGTGGGATTTTTTTCGAGAGGGGGTGTCTGGGTGCCGGCCAGCTGGCCTTGCACTCTGGGTTGAGGGTTGAGTTGAACTGGCGGTCTGGGCTTGGTCTGCGGGTCTGTCTTTTGGTGTGATGACTGAATTCTGCGTAGGCCCCGGTTGATTCGGCGACTATTGTACGTTTTTGGTTGAACTTGTGGGTTGTCATTCGCTCTCACCGCTGATTGTTTTCTTTTGTTTTCCACTCGTTGCCCGCTTTTCGCGTCGGATGGTTGAGGGCATGCACGCCAAGTTTCTCCAGTCGGTGTCTTTGTTCCCCAACCAGTCAATACGCAATCTGAAAGTTTTGTGTGTTCGTGGTAAATTTTTTTTTTCCACTGCGTGCCGCTTCTTCCACTTCTTTCTCCTCTCCTTTGTTTCCTTTTTTTTTCTGTGCCTCTGCAGGCGCTCGGTGGGGTTGCAAAGCGAAATACACAAGGTACGAGATCCATGTCATGCAAACAACATCGACTGCATCACATCTTTCTCTAGACTTGAGGTTGGGGCAGGAAACTGCGTGATGAATTCCCAACTGGCTGCCAGTGGAGTCGTCCTCTGCCGGGTTTCGTCTCCCGTGAACCAGGATCGGACCATGGCTCAACCCAACCATCGCCGGTGCCGGTCATTTTCGTTGGGAGTTCTGGGGCCGAGTCGCGATCCGTATCGGATATGACCCGCGAGAATCTGTGCCGGTGCTCGGGCCGCTCTTAAAAATCGACTTACGAGGTTCTGCACGCTTCCTGTGATGCATTTTTGGCTGCCACACACAAGGAACTGGGGCTGCAGGAACTGAGTACCGGCCCGCGATTCGCCGCCGGAAGAGTTCTTGAACAGCTCGGGCCCACTAGAAAGGCGTGGAGATGTCAAGCAGAATGCGGGCGATGTCGGCGGGAATAAGGCCGGATGTAGCACTCTCTCTGTGGGGTTTTTCTCCGGGGCCGTGACGAGATGACTCCCGTCGATAGGCGCATTTTACCGGCGGTTAAGAAGGCAGATACACCTTCTGCATATATGCTGCCGGCGGTTAAGAGGGCAGAAACACCTTCTGCGTCAATGTCGGAATCACTACACTGGAGCTAATTGTCTGAATCCACTTGGAAACCTACTCGACATGGATGCCGGACTTGACCTCGAGAAGAACGCCCCAATGAGTCAACCACCATCGCGACATGACAACGCCTCGATATCAGCTGGTGGGAACGCGGCTCCCCGAGCCGAACAGGAGTTCCAACCCCCTGACGGGGGGCTCGTTGCTTGGTCTCAGGTCTTAGCAGGCGTATTTATCAACATGATGGCTTGGGGATATCCCTCAACGTTTGGTGTCTACCAGCTCTACTACCGAGACACCCTCAAGCTTCCTGAAGCTCAAATATCCTGGATTGGGTCTCTGCAAGTCTTTCTTGCATTTGCCATGTGCACAGTTTCTGGGAGGCTGGCAGACGCTGGATATGTGAAATCGACAATCATTGTTGGCTCGTTCATGGTCGTGCTTGGGACTATGATGACTAGTCTTTGCACCCAATATTGGCAAATCTTTCTTGCCCAGGGCCTCCTCACCGGGCTAGGACTTGGCATTGTCTTCATGCCTCCGTTGTCCGTCATCAACTCATACTTTGTGACGAAGCGATCTTCGGCACTCGCCATTTCGGCGACTGGGACTGGCCTGGGCAGCGTCATCTTCCCCGCCACGATCCAGTACCTGATACCACAAGTCGGTTTTCCGTGGGCGGTCAGGTGTGCTGGCTTTGTGACGCTGTGTGTCGCGACGCTGTCAGTTCTGATGCTGAGACCCAAGCTGAGGCCAAGAAAGTCGGGGCCCGTCGTCGAGTGGGATGCATTTAAAGAAGGCCCGTATCTGCTGTACATACTCGGTGCCTTTCTCTTCTTCTGGGCACTCTATTTTGGCTTCTTTTACGTAAGTCTTAAATCGTAACATCTCCCACTCTAGGATGCTCATAATAAGCCTTAGATCAATGCCTATGCGCGCAACGTCATCCACTTCTCCACCACAGACTCGGTTCAGCTCTTGCTTATCACAAATGGCATGAGCGTGCCGAGCAGACCTATAACTGGCTACTTGGCCGACCGATACTTTGGGCCCATCAACTTGTACACATTCCAGACGCTGGTCCTCGGGTGCATGATATTTGCGTGGACCGGCGTGACGACACGGACCGGAATGTACGTGTTTTCTGCCTTCTTCGGCCTGGCAGTTGGCGCAGCCCAGGGTCTATTCGCAGGCTCGTTGGCTAGTTTGACCAAGGATCCAAGGAAGATGGGCACGCGATTCGGCATGGTCTGCACCATCGTGGCGTTTGCCTCGCTCGCGGGGCCGCCGACAGCGGGGGCTATCATTGATAAGTCGGGAGGACGTTATCTGTGGGCGCAGATATGGGCTGGATTAGTGATTGTTCTGGCGTCCCTCGTCCTAGCCGCGACAAGATGCGCCGTGGCGGGGTCTAAGCTCAGAATCAAGATCTGAGGGAGCACTGAATTGTCGTTGATGCCAGTTAGTAATTTGAGACAGCGGCGCGTGGTCGAATTTTGTCTCACGTGGGAACGAAGGGGTTAAAAGGTAAGACAAGGCCACTTTGCTGATTGGATCCATTCTGGGAATGAGGATGATCGGCATTCTTAGGATTGAAAGTGATCTCACCCGAATCACTGGGTGCACCAGCATAAGCTCCCTAAACGAAGTGTACATGTACATATTTCCAAAACATAGGTACAATCAACTATTGATCCGAGTGACGCGACAAGCCAAGTCCAAATGTCCGTTCAAAAGCGGTTCTCCTGGTAGGCCTGTTCTGCCTCAGCGTACGCATCATAGCCGTACAGAAAGGGCTGGATCTCAGGACACGTCCACCGGCTAGGGAAAGGCGCTTTAATCTCCTTTCCCAGCATGCTCAGCATCAACGCATCCCTCCTTTCCTGCGCCTCTCCATCCTCCAAGTGCGAGTCGTCCCTCTGTCTGAACGTCTCAAGTTGGATCCTGCGCCCCCTTTCCTTCCTCAGCTTTTGATACAGGCTCGAAACGCACGGCAGCTGCCTCGCCATCTCGCTCTTCTTCACCCTTCCCAGCAACGACCCAAACACGGCACCGTCCTCCAGACTCGAGTTTGCGCCTTGCGCCAGATAAGGAAGCATGGGATGGCAACAGTCACCAGCCATAAAGAAGGTACCCTTTTCGTTGGCCCACTCCGGCAGCGCATCGAGCCACATCAGCCTCCATTTGTGCACTCCTCCCTTGACCTGCTTCAGGAACTTGCCCAATAACGGATCCCACCCGGCAAATCTTGCCCTCATCTCGTCCTTGTCTCCTTCCCGCTTCACCACACCCTGAGGCAAGTCATCCGGACACAGCAAGACGAAGTTGTACACCTCCCCGGCCCTTACCGAATATCCGACACAGTGCGATTTGGGCCCAATCCAAAAGTTGACGGTCGCGTCCCTGATGAAGCTCCTCAACTCCTCGGCATCCTCCCCCTCAAGCTCGTCCGCCCGGATAATGATGCGATACGCCAGGTCCCCCGTCGGGAGAGCCGGGGATGGTCTGCCGAGGAACTGACCGCGGATGCTGCTCCACAGCCCGTCCGCGAGCAGCACCACGTCGCCTTGCACGATGGAGCCGTTAAAGAGATGGACTCTTGCTTCGTCAAAGTCGACGCGCGCCGCGGGCGAAGCCAGCCGGATCTCGACGCCGAGCTCGGCGCACCGCGCGACCATGGCCTGCTGCAGGTCGACGCGATGCAAATCCCAGAAGGGACGCCCGGACCCGTAGCGGTCCCGCACCGTCTCCTGCAGCGCCGGCTCGTGCGCCAGCAAGCGGGTCCCATCGTACCGGCGGACCGAGAGCGAACGGGGGACGGCCGCGCGGGGGGCGAGCCGGTCAAGGAGCGACCAGGCTGCCAGGAGGCCAGTGCCGTTAGGAGTTATCTGCAGGCCGGCCTGGGGAATGTTAGCTAGGGATGCTTTTTTCTTTTCTTCTGACCAAATTCGGAGGATTTTCTGTGAGGAAAGAGTGGGGAAGGGAGTTGGTTGCTTGGATGGGGTCTTTAAGGGGCGAACGGCATAAATTGAAGCGTTGTTGTTGTTGTTGTTGTTGTTGTTGAAACCACCCACTTCGCTGTGGATGAAAGTGTGGATTTAGATCAACCTACGCCAACCTCCTGTAGTTCCTTCACTCCCTCCAGTACCGTCACACGATGTGCCGGGTTTGCTAGCTTAGTGGACAGGGCGGCGCTCAGTCCTGCCAGTCCGGCGCCGATAATTACGAGGTGTATCCCTTCGTCGGTATTTGTCTGATCACTCATTGTGCGTTGTGTGTGAGTGTGCGTGTGTGTCTATGTGTTGATGCGTATGTGTGCGCCTGCTAAGTTGCAAGCTTGCGAGCCCGTGTAAGCGTTGATGCGGGGAAATGGCCACGGTATCATTCACTTTTCCAGCGCGGCCGTCTTTTATAAATGCAACGAAAAACAGTATAAGCTCTGGAAAAATAAATCGGTCACTCGATCAAAATCTCAGGTATGTCGGGGGATTTGGATGCGGATGTAGCACCGGCGACAAGTCGGGTGCTCGCGTGGTTCAGATAGGCTTAGCTAGCAATGTGGGGGAAGGGACGGAAATGCCGTGCCAGGAAACGCGGGGATACCTTAGTCACGGGAAGTGAAGTCGGGTTGATGGTGCCGAGGCGGCAAGAGAATGGAGTTCCATCAATTGAGGTGGAGATGCCGGTTGTTTTCAGGCAGTATGAAGTTGGCTAATTCTGGCGTGATATTTCGGTGATTTGAACGACTGGGCAAATCGTGGTATAATGGATATAGACCAATCCTCCCAGCGAGACCGATCCGCCGTACTTTATTTTGGGTATCTAATCCAGTCAGCCGTCTATACTTTTGGGTAATCCTGACATGGTTTCCTGTTGCAGTATGCGTGCTAATGAGCAAACACCTGGTTGAAGATGTCCTAGGGGGGGAATGGTGATGCGTCTTAAAACAACCGTCCTTCGCCCTCCGTTTCACAGCTCGGGGGCCTCCAACTCTTTGGGATCTACTACCCATTCCTCTTCGTCACCCCAAACCGGTGCAAGTGCAAACGAACCCTGAATCTTGCCCATGCCATACGCAACACCAGCCATCTGACTCGGATCGCCAGGCTTCATCTCGGCTTGTTCGATCAGCACGGCAGTTGACAGGAAGTTTGTCTGGGTGCCAGGCATGAGCTCTAGCTTCTGCCCACCCCAGCTGAGCTCAACCTTTCCGGACTTGCGCACGATCAAGTTGCCGAGGAAACCCCCTTCCCTCAGCTCGTCACCCAGTTCCTTGTCTTGTTCGTCTTCGCCTCCCTCCCCTTCCCTTTCCTTCTTGATTTTGTCTTCGTCCCGCGTAAGGTCGATGTTTACGGGCGGCTGGTTCATCATGACAACATCATCGTCCGGCTCTGGCTTTATCGAGATCGGGTTTGTCAACGTGCCATCATGGGGAAGGGCTCGCAGAGGCGGGAGGACGGGCGGGAACTGGAAGAGAAACATGTGGCCTTCAAGCGCAGCATTATTTCCTGTCCCCTCCTCAACACCAGTGTCGTCCCCTTGGAGGGTGAACAGCTCAACCATGTGCTGGAGGTCTTCTGCCATGACTTCAGCCTCCGGATCTTTCAGTTTGGCCGACTTCTTCTTTGGTTTTTGCTCCGTCACGGGCACCTTCTTTTTTAGCTCGGGCGACTCGGGCGCCTTGACGCCCTCAGGGATCTGGTCCAAGTCCATTGCAGCTTCACCTTCTTCCTGTTTGATGTCGCGTATCTGAGCCAATTCTGTAGAACCCTCGTCCTTGACCGGTTCTTCAAGGTCATCGATTTGGGCAGGCGTGCCAACAAACAAGCCCTCTTCGTCCGAGTCTTCGACAGCACCAGCCTTCTCTTGAGCCTCGATTTCGGCGGCTGTCGTCATGGTAACTCCCTCCTCCTTGTGTTCCACGCGACGGATACCCATGGGCATGATCGCCTTCTTCTTCTTGGTCGACGTGATTGAGGCATGGTCCTCTTCGTCCGAAAGTTCGACGTAGTTGTATAGCATGTCGGCATTGATCCTGCTGTTGTCAATGATGCCCGATGCGCCGTATAGCCCCATCTCCCCTTTGCCCTCGCCTTCGCGCTTCACAAAGCCAGAGCCGGATCCAGAGGCAACAGCGTAACCACCTGCACCATGGTAGCCCGAGGCACCTCCCCCACCAACTGCGAGCGTTTTTGTTAGACGATACCCAAAACAATAACCAAAATCGAAGTATTTCCGACTCACAACTCATGCCCGCGGACAGTGGCCCCGCCGCAGCGGAATTCCTCAGGTTCCCACGGAGGAACCCTCCGCGGCCACGACCACGCCCGCGGCCCCGACCCCGATTGAGGCGGGCTAACCGCCTCGCCTCCTCGGCGTTCCTCTGCTCCTGTATCCTCGACTGCTCTTCGGCAATGCGGGCGCGCTCGGCTTCACTGCGGCGCACGGCCTTTGGTTTGAACTTGGCGGATGCGCGAGTCGAGGACGGCGCTGGAGTGGCGCTGGCTACTCTGGAAGAGGTAGATGAAACTGTCGCAGCTTCGGGCGTTGACTCAATCGTCATGATCGGAACGGGCGCCGGCGCCGGCGGATCTGCCGGGTCTGTTGCAGTCGCAGAGCTCGAGTCGGCGGCGCCGGCGGCATCCGGCGTTGGAGCGGCACCATCTCGGGAAGCCGCAGCGGCGGCTGCACCACGGCCGGTGCCTCCCCGACCTCGGCCCCTGCCGCGCGCCGTTGTTTTGGGAGGCATTTGTGATCAACCAGCGAAGGTGGAATGGGGTTTGTGTGAATTCTTCAACGGATGACCAGAAGCATTTGGCAATTCGGGAAAGAAAGTCGCGTCTGGAGTTGCATTTCTTAATTGCCCCACTATTGGTCATTATCGGTGGCATGGCAGCAGGGGTCCCAGGTGGGGGACGAGGCGCTAGCGCGGGGCAAGCAGGTGTGCGATAAGGGTTGGGTATGTGTTTGACCCTTGGCAGCGCTGTTGCGCAGCAGCTTCTAGGGTTACAATCTCGGCCCCCCATCTATTGAAGTACCGTGAACGCCGACTGACCATTCATCCATCTTCCGCTTTTCGACCTGTCGAGTCACGATGCCCCCGGAGGCCGGCATGAGGTGACAAGCACCATGAACTCACCATTCCCCCAATCCTCCTCTGCCGACGGCAAGGGGCGCATCGTCGTCCGGCGCCTTCCCACGGGCAATTCCGGGCTCGAAACATTTGAATTCCAGTACCCGCTGAAGCTCGTCACACCCAAGCGCTCGCCCGAGACCAGCGCCCTAGTCTACCTGCTTTCGTACGGCGGCGGACTCGTTGGGGGTGACCAGGTCAATCTAGATGTCGAAGTCAAAACCGGTGCTCGGTTGAGCCTCGCTACGCAGGGCCACACCAAGATTTTTAAGTCAGCGAGCCCGGACACTGTCACTCGCCAGACGATGCGGGTCAATATCGCCGCTGAATCCGCCGTCTGTCTCCTCCCGGATCCGGTCCAGCCCTTTGCGCACAGTGTCTACGAGCAGATGCAAATCTTCAGGCTGGCGCGGAACGCGTCACTGTGCCTCTTGGACTGGGTCACCGAAGGGCGCACGGCGCTTGGGGAGCACTGGAGCTTCGTCAAGTGGGTTGGTCGCAACGAGGTGTGGGCCACGGGTGACGGCCAGACGACCCGGGATCGGTTGCTGGTCAGAGATGTCGCAATCCTAGACAGTAGGAGAGCCCATCCCCAGCTGCCGACTCTGCGCGAGTCGATGAATGGGCTGACATTATACGGAACCCTCGTTTTGAGAGGCCCCTTGATGAAGTCAATCGGCGAGTTCTTCTTAGCCGAGTTCTCAGCCCTACCACGGCTCGGGGCCCGCGATTGGCGGAGCGACGATGCAAAGGACCCGAAAGAGTCCGGTGCGCCTCTGTCGCCGCGCGAGAAGTGGCGCGCTGAAAGGCTGCAGAAAGAGAAAGAGAGCAAGGTGCTCTGGTCAGCGGCCAGCGTCAGGGGCTGCGTTGTGGTTAAGTTTGGGGCTCCCAATTTTGAAGCTGGCCGGCTCTGGATAGGTTCTATGCTGGCTCAGGAAGGCAGCATTGCGCAGCACTTTGGCGAACAGGCGTTAATGTGTCTACGGTGGTAAACAACAACAGCAATGCCCCAGGTGGGGTTATTCAAGAAACCTGACCATTAAGGGACGAATGTAACTGGGCCCAGAGCCATATCAATAAAAAAACACGTGTTTTCACATCTTTCTCATATTGTCTTGTTTCTTCATCTGATGGTAAATGCGTCCTTTCCATCCTTCGAGGTTTGGATCGCTTCATGGGTGCCCCGCTAGTTGCATATAATAGGTACAAGTAGCCGCAGTCGCGCTGGCTTCTTGGCAGGGTATTGTGGGTATCACGCCAAATAATCCGGCGACTTGGATGACCCTTCACGACGCGTCAATTGCCAGAAACGAACCCAACCCGTCGCTTTTTCCAGACGCGGGCCCGTCTTTCGCACATTCAATGTAATGCCATCTGGACGACAGCCACTCATGGAGACCTCTGAAAATGCCGCGGCGAGCTCGCCAGCTCCGACTTCGACGACGCGCCGCTCCGGACGCGTCACAAAAGCACCTACAAAGTTCACCCCCGATGCGCCCGCCGCCACCAAGCGCAAGCGAAATGCCGAACACGACGATGACGACGCGGAAAACGAGTCGCCCGATGAGGTAGACGACACCAGCGACGCCAATGATGACGATGCCGACGACACGGCCGCCGAGGAGCCCCGGCGCGCCAGTAGGAAGAAGAAACCCTCATCGTCGCAAACCGCAAGATCAAGGAAACCGGCGACGAAGAAGCCAAAGTTCAACGGCGACGCGCAGGCCGGTGAAGCCGTCCATGCTGCACAACTACCGAGCCGCCCAAAAAAGGCAGTGCGGATCGCGATTGCCCGCGGCGACGCCGACGGGCTGTACGGTGTGTGCCTCTTGCGCGAGAGCCATGACCCGTCGTTTGTGCGATGCTAATCAGGACGCATACAGCCGACATTTTTGCCTCGGGAGACTCGTCCGACAAGGTTGCAACAGAATGGTACCACAAGTACCAGGCCGACGACGCCGCCGCTGTTACCGACTTGGTGAACTGCATCCTCTTGTCGGCCGGCTGCGATCAGCAGGTCACGCAAGACGACATTCGAGACCCCGAGAACTGCTCCAACAGACTAGCAGATCTCCAAAACGTTTACACTGAGGTACGTTTGGACTGCGATTTATGTCGAACACACCTGGGTGCTAATACCTTATTGCCTATCACAGGAGGGAATCACCGACTACCCTCTCATCTCCAGGGCCAAGTCGACCAAGTCGTTCCGCGATTTGTTGGTCGGCTTCTTCAGATCTCTCGTGACTGTTCTACACGAGACTGACGTCCTTTACAAGGATAGCGCCTTGATGGAGAATATCGCGAGGTGGGTGGCGTCCATGTCTTCATCCACACTGCGGCCTTTCAGGCATACGGCAACCACTGTCGCGCTCGCGATGGAGGCCGCCCTGGTTGAGGTGGCCAAGAAGCTCGATGACCGCATTACCAAGATGACCCAACAGGTCGACGCGGAGAAGGGCCGCAAAGGAAAGAACAAGGAACGGCTCGCGGTGATTCAGAAAAACCTTGAAGAGGCCGAGCAAAACCGGCAAATATGCCAGGAGCAAATCACCGACTTTTTCGAAACCGTATTTGTTCATCGGTATCGTGATATTGACGCCAAGATCCGGACCGAATGTGTCGAGGCTCTCGGCACTTGGATCTGGTTGCTACCCACTTTCTTCGAGAAGCCCGAGTATCTGCGATATCTGGGCTGGATGTTGTCCGACATTACGCCACAAACTAGGCAGGAAGTACTCAAGCAACTCGCCCGGATACTGAAGCGCGATGCCGAGAAGCTTGGCCACTTCATCGACCGGTTCCGGCCACGCCTGGTCGAGATGGCTACCAAGGACGCCGATGTTAGCGTTCGGGTGGCCGCTCTCTCGGTCATTCAGATTCTCAAGGACATCGGCATGCTCGAGCCTGACGAGATTGACTCGATTGGCCGCCTCGTCTTCGACTCCGAGCTGCGTGTCCGGAGGGCTGTCATTGACTTCTTTGCCGGTTGCGTTAACGACTCGATCGAAACAAAGGTCGAAGAGATTGGCGGTGCCGATGCGGTTGACGAGCTCTTTGGAGATGATGAGGACGATGACTACTCCTCTCCCCGCCGAGATTGGATTAGTATCAAGTGCCTCGCGGAGCTTCTCGCTGCTTATGACACCCAACTCGAGGAAGAGAGCCAGACACTACCCGTGCGCGGTCTGGATGTCGCAGTCGAAATGGTCCAGGCCGTGGCGCCAGAGACTCGTGTGTCACTGGCTTCTCGGGTTTTGTACGAGAAGATTGACCAAGTCAAAAACTGGGAACTTCTGTCTGGCTATCTGCTTTACGATCATACGACGAGTACCAAATCAAGATCCTCATCCAAACGCACCTCAACCGAAGCAGCGATCAAGAGCGCGGTGGCCCCAGAACCAAGGGAAGAATCGGTGTTGCTCGAGGTTCTCGCATCTGCCGTCAAGCTGAGCCTGGCCTCTTCAGAAAGTGATAGGGGCAAGAGGAAACAACGGCCAGATGCTGGCGATGGCAGTGAGGACTCTGCAGTACACCTGGCCGGTATCATTCCCCGTCTCTTGAGCAAGTATGGAGCCGAAGCCAGCACGGCTGTTATTGTGCTTCGACTGGAGCACTCTTTGCCCCTCGACGTCTTCCAACAACTCCGACAAGACTCCACAACATACAGCCGCCTACTGGACGAGATTTGCACTCAGTTTAACCGGCACGTCGATCGGGGCGTGCTCGCAGAAGCGACCACGGCGCTGCTGCACGCTCGCAAGTATGATGAGTTGGAGGAATTAACGGATACTAAAATTGCAGATCTCTGGGAGAACGTCATCAACGCGCTCCGTCATTTTGATAAGACACACGAGCTCAATGACCGTGGCAACATGGAGGCCGCAGTCGTTGGTCAGCTGGCCAATATCCTCCTCAAAATTAGCAAGCTTTCTAGCATCGTTGGCTGCGTCGAGACACTCGAAGCCGATGGCCAGTCCGAAGACTCTCCCAACCCGGTCATAGAACTGCTCATACGCACCGTTCACCGCGGTAAACTCGACCAGGTTGACGAGGCTCTCGACGACCTCGAGGACGAGGCCGTCTCGTACGCAATCCAAGCTGCTAACTTCTACTTCATGTGGAAAGTGCGCGCTCTCACCGCTGCCGTGCAGTCCGCTGCTGATATCCCCGCGCGCACCGTTGAGCGCCTGTCCACCCTCCGCCGGACCTTTTCCAACAACCTGATCTGGACGCTTTCGTCGCGAGGCACTAACGACGAACTCCGCCTGTTCGCCACCGGCGCCCTTTGCGACCTGCACGTACTGTTCGCCTCGCTCCGGGAAACCGTCAAAGAGGCACTCTCTTCCCGGTCCCAGTCGCAACCGCGCCCGAGGCACGATTACAAGGAACTCGAACCCCTCTACGAGCCCATTCAACCGGGTCTCACCGGCGAGCTCATCGAGATTTACAACGCCGCTGAGCGCGCCTACGCGCGCGTCACCAAACGCGCCCTCAACGAGCCCAGCCCTGACGAGCGCCGCCGAGGCAACCGCCAAAACCAAACTGAGCAGGACCCGGACCAGCCGCCCGCCGACGACGAAGACGAAGACGACGTGGACGAGGAAGACGAAGATGATGACGACGAGGACGAGGCAGCCGCGAACGCGGCCCTCTCGCCGACCGAGCGCAAGGGCAAGGAGCTCAAGCTGGAGCGCGCGCTGTGTGAGCTGGCCGGCAAGCTAGTCCTCGCCATTCTCGCCAAGATGGTTGATCACCACGGCTCGCAGGCCGGCCGGCTACGCCGGCGCATGGTGCGCAATCAGACCAAGCTGGGCCCCAACCTGCGCGAGACGCTGGCCTTCCTCGACGAGGGCAAGCTAAGGGAGCGCGCCGCAGCGGTGGCCGGTGGCAGGAAGAAGGACAAGGGGAAGGCTAAGGCTAAGGCTCCTGGTACTGCAGCTGCTGGGAGCGGGGGGAAGGGTGGCAGTAGTGGTGCGTCGTCAAAGAAGAAGGCGGCTCGGAGCGAGGAAATTGTCGTTGCCGACGATGAGGAGTCCGATGTGTCTGAAATTGAGGAGGCAGAGCCCGAACCGGAGGAAGGGTCAAGGGAGGATTTGAGGAGGAGAGAGCTGTTGGACGACCCTATTGAGGAGGACGAACAGGAAGAGGGCGATGGCGATGGAGACAAGATGGACGAGGATGAGTCGGTATTAGGAGACTAAGAGGAGGGAGTGGAATGTGCGATTTCATTTCTTGCCGGGACTTGTCTTCGCTTTTCAAGTGGAAAGGGCTGTATCATGAGTATGGGTGATGAGACTGAGTTCAATGTTTCGTTCATACCACTAGTGTATTCCTGGCTCCCTGAATTACCTAAGGGATTTTGTTTTGTTTGCTGGCTTCGCAACATTTTAAATCTCGCACTACGATGGTATCTAATGGGCGAACGCAACCTTTTACACCTAGCAGAAGCAGCTCCGAGGTAGATATACTACCACCAAAATATCACGGAATGTTATCAAAGCCCCGTCATCATCTCGAACTCCAGGCGCCAGGCACGACCGTGGACAAAACCCTCCTCTTCCGGATAGCAATCACGGACTAACAGACAGAATCTTGGTCCCAAAAAGCCCATAACACCGCACCCACGCGCCTCCTTCGTCGCTTCCCTCCTGCAAAACGCCGTACTGCTTGATGCAACAAACAAAAGGCTTGTTCAAAACGGGGACTTCGAAACCCCCTCCTTCGTTGTCCTCCGCTGGTGAGCTCTGCAACGGTGGCCTCTCAAGGCGTAGCTGAGTCCCAGATCGCGTCTGTCTATCATTCTGCGCTCCTTGCTCCTTCCGTCGTTTCTCTGCAGCCTGTGCCTTCTGTTCCTCCAGATCCCCCCACAAGATGGACATGCGCTTACGGAGCTTTTGGAGCGTTTCGGAATCTTCCCGGAGGTCGGCTGCATCGAGCCCTGTCAAGCATTGAGCCTCTATATTGTCAACGAGAACCCAGAAGCGGGGGCGACTCGCGGGCTGCTGTTGATGGCTTGAAGACGCTGGGTCTTCAAGTTGCAGTGCAAAACGCCATTCCCAGACTCGTTCACCTTCAGCTGCCTCCTCGTCGTCGGATGAGGTGCCGCAATCACTGTCAGCTTCGTTATCGGAGAGCACGTCGTAAGGCGTCTGCTTGCGGCTACAGGTGAAATCCTCTAGCGACGGCGGGAAAAAGTCAACGACGCGCACAAGAGCCTGGTACTTGGCGCAGACGAACGGTACCACAAGGCTCGTGGTTTGGTCGTTGATAGTCGTTTCATACACCACCGGTTTTAGGATCGATTCGACAGTAGAGTATTGAGCGCTGTGTTTCTCGCAGGTGACAAGTTCGTTCACTGCGATATGGGGTTCTTGACTGACACCCCTGTCGTTTTCCAACTGTTCCTTTACCGCTCGCTTATGTTTGCGGCGGTCTTTGGAATTGGGCGGCCGGTCTTCTTGCTGTAATGAAGCGGAAGCTTTACGTTTCATTCCCGCCTCTTGGGCAGCTTTGATGTCCTTGATCTGCTGCTTTTTCTTCTTGTGGTAATCGCGGCATCGACGAAGCGCCTTTTTCAGATTGGGATCTATCGTGTCGGCGTTCGTCGGATCGAGAACATCCACGTTGACGCTGCTATGCGGATCCCCGCGCAGGAAGCCTTCAAGATATTGGCCGTCGCGGCCGTACTTGATTTGGACATTCCGCAATCCAACCCACTGTCTGGCCTTTACCACCTCGCGGATGAAGGAAGAGTGAGGGTCGAAGCAGGTAATCTGAAGCGACATTTTTCCGTATGGTCCAACCCATTCTTTGCTGGGCCGGTCAACGTCAGTCGTGGTGTAACCGTACGGATCACCATCTCCTGATACGGAGTCCCACAGCCCCTGCCATGCTCGCGGGTGGAAATGTGGGTTCTCGGTATAATCAGAGACGTACAGAGTGAGCGTGCTGACGCCTTCGTAGGGATCCCTGACTACTTGCACGATCAAGTCGTAAAACTTGCCCTCCTGTACGTCTTTAAGCAGGCTGAACTTTTGCTTGACGTTCAGAGATTGCTCTGCTTTAGCCTGAAACTCTTGCTGATCGGGAAGGGAATACTTGTCGATCTTGTGGTAGATGTAAGAGACGTAGGTGCTCTCGGCGGCACTGGGCGTACGAGTGTCTCGCTTTGAAGCCGGCACTAGAGCGACACCGGCGGGTTGGGGCCACGCTGGAATTTTGGAGGCGGCGTAGACGTGGATGGATGTTGTGTTGTTGGTGATGAGAGACAAGGACCCACGAAACCTCTGCACTCTGACAGCGGTCCCGATGATTACATCGCCGACTGTGACTTTGGGCATGTCGGCCTCCGAACGGAATATGGCAAAGTTAATGTCATGGTTATCCTCCTCGGTGGAAAGGTCGTACAAGGTGATCGTGCATTTGTAATCTGCTAACGTGTTAGATACACCAAGTGAACGGTTGACCAGACGTGGACCGATTGCAGCCCACCATTGCCAGTGGTGGGAATGGGAAGACGCCAGTCTTTTACCACACCGATAATATTGATCAAGCGCCCTGGAGGCACGCTTTCATCCAAAATTTGCCTGATCTGAACGAACTTGGGTGGAAGAGGAGGTTCGAGCTGGTCAGCACCTCCAGCAACCTTTCGAGAGACCCCCGCGGGCATTGCTGCTAGAGCCCAGTGCGCAGAACTGGAGCAGTTATTATTTGGTATTTTTTGTTTTATAAAAAAATAGGAAAAAGAATCCCAGCAACTGGATTTCTAACTACCTGCACATAGGCAGATGGTGACCTTGGGTGTTTTAAGCTGGTCCATCTCACAAAAGCTGGGTGTCTTGTCAGGCCAAACGCGCCAGAAGACGCGTTTGGAGCATGTCCAAAGTCGCCACTTGCTCGCCATTTCATGTGCAATTGACCCCGCTGCTGGCCTGTGCTTGGGTAGTGGGTCGGTAACCTATCGCTGCCTCAGGCACCAATCAGCTACCGCTGACTCGAGCCTGGTGGGGCAAAAGCTGGGTTGCTCATCCCGGTCTGTCACTGAGGAGGGACGAGAGACCCAGTTCGCTTCCAGTTTCTGCGTCTCCAAAATCTTTCATTGTCCAAATACATTCAAAACTCTTTCCCCCAGCAACCCCTCCTTTCCCCATCGATTCCTTTCAGAGGATCAAGTGCTGGGCCACACTAAACATTGCTTTGCTCAACGCTGCGGCAGCTTGACTCCGAGCGTATTTTCTTTGATTGATCTATTTGACATCACCGCCAGGGATTCAGCAACCGTGATTTAGGCGATTGTCGCCCGCTCCCCTCCTCTTTCCTCCACACACCTACTCCATTGTCGACAATCAAAACATCGCAACCATGGCCGAACGCTACATCCCCGAGCATCGCCGTACGCAGTTCAAGGCGAAGGGCACCTTCAAGCCCGAGGAGCTCCGTCGCCGCCGCGAGGAGCAGCAGGTCGAGATTCGCAAAGCGAAGCGCGAGGAGAACCTGGCCAAGCGCCGTGGTATCGGCACTGGCGATGACCGCCCGGGCGCTTCCTTGGGTGCTGCCCCCGACAGTGACGATGAGAACCCACCGAGCGAGTCCCAGGTATGCCGTTTTCTCCTTCTCGTCTCAAAACCCCGTCATTCTTTGTCCCCTTCTCGCACCGTGGGAGCTGCAGGCGCCCAGTGGCGTATGCCCCTCTTGTACCCCGCCGTTCACTCTGGCCACTGCTAGTGAGACGGGGCTGCATCCGGCATCGTTTCTCACACGCACATCATTGTACCACAGCAATGTTGCTGCGATGCATCATCGTACAGCATTGTTGCTTTCCCTTCTCATCTTTACTTTGCTGTTATTTTCACCTCTTATGCTGTGTATTTAAGGTGCTAACGCTGACGTGCGCAGCTAAATGAAGATCTCCCTCAAATGGTTGCCGGCGTCTTCTCGGACCAAATCGATCTCCAAATTCAGGCAACCACCAAGTTCCGGAAGCTGCTGAGCAAAGAGCGGAACCCTCCTATTGAGGAAGTTATCAAGACCGGCGTCGTTAGCCGTTTCGTCGAGTTCCTGCGGTCGCCCCATACCCTTGTCCAGTTCGAGGCCGCCTGGGCTCTCACCAACATCGCCTCCGGCTCGGCCACCCAGACCCAGGTGGTAATCGAGGCGGGCGCCGTGCCCATTTTTGTTGAGCTTCTCAACAGCCCCGAACCCGACGTCAGAGAGCAGGCTGTCTGGGCTCTGGGTAACATTGCAGGCGATAGCCCGCAGTGCAGGGACTATGTCCTGAGCCAAGGTGCCCTGCGGCCCCTACTCAACCTCCTTGGGGACAGCCGCAAGCTCAGCATGCTTCGAAATGCTACTTGGACCCTGAGCAACTTCTGCCGTGGCAAGACACCCCAGCCGGATTGGCCCACAGTACGTCGACGTCTCCCCTGCTCCGCACCGTCACGTGATGCTAACGCTCCGCAGATCCAACCTGCTCTCCCGATTCTCGCTAAGCTTGTTTATTCCTTGGATGATGAGGTGCTGATTGATGCCTGCTGGGCTATCTCCTACCTGTCGGACGGTTCGAACGACAAAATTCAGGCCGTCATCGAGGCGGGCATCCCGCGCCGGCTTGTTGAGCTGTTGATGCATGCGTCGACTTCTGTGCAAACTCCCGCCCTTCGGTCTGTTGGTAACATCGTCACGGGAGACGATGTCCAAACCCAGGTCATCATCAACTGCGGTGCTCTACCCTGCTTGCTGTCGCTCTTGAGCAGCAATAAGGACGGAATCCGGAAGGAAGCCTGCTGGACTATTTCTAACATCACCGCCGGGAATTCGGCCCAGATCCAGGCCGTCATTGATGCCAATATCATTCCTCCGCTCATTCACCTCCTCACCAACGGTGACCTGAAGACTCGGAAGGAGGCATGCTGGGCGATCAGCAACGCCACCTCGGGTGGTCTGCAGAAGCCCGACCAGATCCGGTACTTGGTGAACCAGGGCTGCATTAAGCCGCTTTGCGACCTTCTTGCCTGCCCTGACAACAAGATTATCCAGGTCGCGTTGGATGGTCTGGAGAACATCCTCAAGGTTGGAGATCTCGACAAGCAGGCCGCGGGCGAGGGCGCCGACTCGATCAACCGCTATGCGCTGTACATCGAGGAGTGTGGTGGCATGGAGAAGATCCACGATTGCCAGACCAACGCCAACGAGGAAATTTACATGAAGGCCTACAACATCATCGAGAAGTACTTCTCTGATGATGAAGAGAACGCGGATGATGCGATGGGCCAGAACCAGCAGTTCGGCTTTGGTGCCGCGAACGGCGCTCAGCAGGGCGGCTTCAACTTTGGCGCTAACGGCGCCGAGTCGATGGACATGTAAAGATTCTATGGTCAGGACACGATGGATTGCTGGTGGTATAGAGAATCGGCCTGACACACGCTGTGCTGTTCCGACACCACCCGCACCCGTCCGCTTATTCCAGCCATGCAATACCAGCATTCCCACCGTCCCGCTGCGTTCTCTACAAATCTCCCGAGAGACGGCACGTCTATGCTTTCGGCTGACACCACAACACCCTTATCCCCTATCATACACCTCGACACCACCCCATCACACACAACCCTACAAGCTTTACCCTAATTTTGCTTTATCGACAACCCGACGGAATGACAGCATAGAGGGAGCGGCCAGGTCCTTTGGTAGCTTGATAGCTCCAGCCTGATGAGTACATGGATGCATGTTATGAGCTGCGCAGGAGAAAAGGGTCTGAATGGTAGCTTGATAGCTCCTACCCTACGACGACGAGAGTGAAGGCGCGCGTACCGCGTCGCGCCAGAGGCGATGTGGGTGCCGAGAAAGCCCAGCCTCAGCGCATGTATTGCCTCGCAACCGGCCATTGCTAGTGCATGGCCGGGGAAAGGGGAGGTAGTTGCCGTGGATACTGGTCTTTGGCTACTGATTCCACCAAGTGGTGGGCAGCAGGAAAAGCTGAGGCAGGTTTTGTTAACAGGATGCATGGAGTAGTCGGTGAATAGACCAGCTCTCTGCTACGGACAATGAAGCCACGCAACGTTGAACGAACCCTTTGATACTTTACTCCAGTGCCTATGTTTAGTGTCGATGAGGTACCCTCTATCGTCGGTGAGATATTTACATCTGGTTAACCTGGTGTCATGGCGAGATTGCTTCTAGAAGACCGCATTGCTCACCAATCTTGCATCACTAGAGCATAGTAAGGGGTATCTTCGTTGAAACGTAGCCTGTTATCGTGGCGTGGCCGTCTACGCACTCAAGACTCAATATTTGTTAAGATGAACCTGAACAAAGACAGGGTAGGGCAACGCAAGCTTTATTCGTGTATATACCCAGCTGTCCAGCTCTCTATCCAGTAGTTATAACTTCCAGGAATGATGCGGTCAATTCTACCCAAAACCGCCAGCCCCCGAGTGAGTATGAACTTATTCATGCCTCCCCTCTCCATCTTTTGCCGAACAACCAGTATTTCCGCGCTCTCATGAGAGAATCAAGCATCCAAACCGTCCAACTCGACAAGCCTAGTAACAAGCCGAATGATCTCAGCCGCTGACCCGCCAGCTTCTCCCTCAAGAGAGGAAGCCGAAGGGGAGGATGAGGCAGACCCAGCGCTCGGGTTCTCGATGCGCCGCTCAATCAACCGGTCGATGACACCCCGCAGGCGGGACACGAGCACACCGATGCGGGCCCAGCCACGCAGGCGCAGCCAGCCGTCCACGAGCAGGCCGCGGCCCTGGGTGTCGAGGGTGATAGGGCCTGTAAAGAGAAGAAGGGTGTAGGCGTTGAATGCTGTTTGTGCGAGACATTGTTAGGTTAGTAGCCGTGTGACTAAGTGTGACGATGGCAGCCAATTTGGGATGGGGATGGAGAAAGGGAAGAAAGGGGTACTAGTAAAGGAGGTCTCTTCTTACGCGTCAGATCCCGTACGAACACCTTACTGGTGGCCATCATGTTGAAATAGGAGACGAAGGCGGCGTTGCCCGAGAAGCCCTGGCTGTCGAACATAGTGCTGGATGGGTGGATGAAGACACGGCCGTGGTCCTGTGAGAAGTATTTGATCGTCTTGGCCTCGGGGTCGAGTTCGACGGCGCCCGAGACCGAGGTCGCGAACTTTTTGTCGGGGAACTGGATGCGGCAGAGCTGCGGCGCGAAGGCGGACGCCGTGACGGCGCGGAGGAGTGGCGTGGATGCTGTCGACGAGGGCGAGGACGATGGAGGCGATGACGACGAGCGAACAATACCCATCTCGGAGAGAGAGGAGTAGTACTGCGACCGCGTCGAGGCGATGTCTGACAGCGTCGGGAACGAGAGGAAGTTTTCATCGCACCACTGCCGAACCCTGCGCTGCTGGATAGAACGGTCCGCCATCATGCTATCCCACTCCTGGTATGCACGCAAGTCGGTAAGAAGGTCGCCGTCACCCCGGGCGAAGCGCATCCTGGCCTGTTTTGCCTGCTCACGCTTTTCGGCGGGCGAGAGGAAGGGGCTCTTGGTGCTCAGAATGGCAGCAATGGTGACGCACTCGTCGAGGCAGCCGAATATGGCGCCGTACACCATCAGTTTCCCGCAGCGCAAATCGGCAGGGATCATGGCGAGTTGCTGGCCGAGAGCCGTCAGCTCGTCCCCGTCCAAGGCGCCCATCCGTCGGAGCATGGCAATGGCACCCTCAACAGCCGTTGCCTCGGGAGGGGTTGGGGCCCGCGAGAGGAAGTGGCTCATGTCGCGGATGCCCATGGCGCGGACAGCGAGGCAGAGCTGTTCAAGAGGCACGCGCCGGATTTCAGGTTCCGGACGCTCTGCCATTTGGAATTCGAGGTTACGTGTGAACAGCTTGTAGCACTTGCCGGCCTGTACACGGCCGGCACGGCCGCGGCGCTGCTTGCAGGCGGCACGAGACGCCCAGGTTTCCTCGAGCTTACGCATGTTGTTGGCTGGGTCAAAGGAAGTCTCCTTGACTCTCCCGCTATCGACGACGGCAACGATATCGTCGATAGTAATGGACGTCTCTGCCACGTTGGTGGCGACCACTACCTTCCTCTTTCCCTGCGGAGCGGGGGCGAAAACCTTCTTCTGTTCCCTGGTTTCCAGGGAGGCATGAAGCGGGAGGACGTGGAGCGATGGAGCAGGCCGCAAAGCATTGCAGGCTCGGTTGATCTCGGCCACGCCAGGCAGGAAGATCAAAATGCCACCAGAGCTCAGTCTTGATGACAGGTCCTCGTCAATGGCCTTCACTGTTTCTACAATCAGGTCGTAATTGATCCGAGTGCCAAGCTTCTGGATAATTTTATTGACGGGATCCCCCTGATCCCAAGATAGCGCGTTGGCCTCATCATCTTGGTAATCGTATCGATTGCTAACGCTGAAGCCCGTCATGCGAATAACATCGTCGAGGTAGTAGTCCTGGACCGGGTACGTACGGCCGGAGATCTCGACCATGCCAACCGTGACGTCTTGCCTATCGGCAACGAAGTAGTCCCGGAAGGAAGCAGCATCCAAGGTGGCGCTCATCAAAATGAGCTTCAGATCCCGACGCTTGTAAAGAACATCACGAACAATGCTTAACAGGAAGTCTGTGTCGAGACTGCGTTCATGGACCTCGTCTACCACGATGTGGCTGACATCAGCCAGCGATGACACGACATCCTCGACGCGACCACCAGACGTCTGGAGGCGCCTCAGCAGCACACCGGTCGTCACAAAGGTGATTCTAGTGTTTTGACTGGTTTTGCTTTCGCCGCGAATAGTGTAGCCGACTTCCTGTCCCACTTGTGTGCACCGCTCCTCGGCGACACGGTCAGCAAGACCAAGGGCAGAGATACGGCGCGGCTGGGTCACGATAATGTTGGCCCCATTGCCGAGCCCTTTGTTGTACAGGTCGTCCAATATGAACTGCACAGACTGGGTCGACTTGCCAGAGCCGGTCTCGCCAGAGATGATGGTGACCTGGTTTTCCAAGACAGTCCGGATTACATCGAGCCTGACTTGCCATGCTGGCAGACGTTGGCGCTGGGCAAGCATTTTCTTGTAACCTGGGGCCTCCGTCCTGGCCAACCATTGCTGCCTGCTTTGAGGGTTTGGTGTCCAGTCTATCGGCTTTGGGAATCGAGGCCGTCTCCGCGACGGCTTAACTAAAGAAGCGGTGGGCTCCTCCGAAGCCCCCGAAGACACGGCGGCAACATCCCTGAGGGCACCGGGCCGCTCGATAATCTCATTTATATTCTCCTGGACCCAACTCACGAGATAATAGATTTTCGTCTCCTCGCCCTGCAACGATTCGCTCGCGTAAGCCAGGGCCTTCTTGATAACGCTCAGCTTGATGTACGCTGGGAGCGGCGCCACGATGGATAAAACGACCTGGGCCGGATATTTGGGCGTCTTCCGGAACTGCAGGTATGTCTCGACATCGGTATTGGCTCCGTTGACGACAGACTCGAGTCGGATTTGGCAGACTTCAGGAGACCGGCGGGAGTATTTGTCCCCGAAACTGGCTTCGAGCGTCGCCATCTCTTCATCCCAGCTCTCATCGGGTGACCTCCACGAGTTGACCTCCTCGTCCTGCGGCGCATCGTGGCCGGTACCGCTCGACACGAGCAACTTCTGCAGGGCCTCGGCAGCCTGGCCCTCATCGCCGCCGTTGGCGTCCAGAATCCGGCGGCAGAGGTCAACCGAGTAGCCGGACTCAGAGAGGCGCTTGATGACGCCTTCCTTCCGCAGGTCAGTCGCTGCTACCGTCACGCCGGCAGTATACCTCTCTGGCAGCGCCCAACGCGGCAGGTCGTCTTCCGGGATGTGCACAAGCAGCCATTCGAGCGTCTCCTCGCGGTCCTTGCACTCCTCAACAGCCTCCTCGACATGGCTCTGGCGAAAACCCAGCTCCCTGAACTCCTTCACGATCGCACTCTTCTGCGCGGACGTCATGACGACGCCGTGGGGGTTCCAAACTGTCTCCCTCCTCAACAGATCTTCTAGCTGCGCCCTCGTCTTGTTGCCCATCTCGATCTTGGGCACCGTCGCCCAGCCCCTCATGAGATTGTGTGTTCCTCCTCCTCCCCCTACCCCCGTCCCCCCGCCGGCGCCGGCGCCCCTGAACCCGAGCGACACCCCCGGCTGACCGTTCCCCTCGGCGGCAGCCTTGTCCCGCAAGGCCTGAGTCTGGGCCCTCTTTTTCTCAGCAGCAGCCTTGGCCTCGTCACGCTCACGGGCAGCCTGGAATGGGTCGGCCTCGTACATCCAGGCCCGGCCCTCCTTGACGTCCTGCTTTTTGAGGGCTTCAAAGTCCTTCCACAACGCCTTGTAGTCCGGGGGCAGGGTAAGGTGCAGGTTCTTCATGCTGCAAACGCGGTAGAGTGCGTAGGTGGCGGCGAAGTGCTTGGCCTCGAGGGCGGTCGGCTTGTAGGCCAAATGGACATGGCTCGGGGGCAGCTTGAAAGGGGGCAGGCGGGTTACCTCGTTGGTTTTTGGATTCTTGGCCGAGAGGCTGACGAGAACCGAGTAGCCCTCTTTGGTCTTGATGGTGTTGTAGTCCGGGCGCTCCCATTTTTGCTTCTGGCAGTGCTCCGACAGGAGGTTGACGGGCAGCTTGCCGGTCCAGGAGGCACCGCCGATGAGTTGGCGGGCGGTAGGGCGCGGGGGGCCGTCGGGGGTCTCGGAGGGGTTGTTAGTGTTAGAACCCGCCCCTTGCTTATTGGAGGCACCGCCTCCCCCTCCTCCCCGTTCCTTCTTAGATTTCTTGTCGGAGTTGGTAAAAACGATGAAGTCGCCCTCGGAGGGAGGAGGCTTTGGCTTGGCGTCCTTTTTGTTGGACTTGGCGGGAGCCGATGAAGGGGCGGACGCCGGGGCGCTGCCAGCATTCTTGCCTTTCTTCGCCATTTTGCTGGTCGATCCCGGGCCAGTAAGAATAATTGTTCACTTGAATGCAAGCTTAGTGAGATTTTAATGGTGATGCAAACTGATGATGGTGAAGGGTGAGTGAGCGGGTGAGACAATTCAAGCGACGGCAAGCGGGCCTGGGACTGAAATGGTGAGTGCGCAGCAGTCCATGGCAGCCCAGAGCTATCCGAGTGAGATGACGGCGTCTCGCGAACCTTTGCAGCAAAGGCGTTTGTGTGGTTGTGAGATGTACTCTGGCCACACTCAGGTATAGCAGTTCTTGGCAAGTGGTTAAAAAAGCCTTTAAGAGTCGCCGTTGGGGAACAAAGCTCGTCTTGGCGCAGGACCTCTGGCATGTGAGTGATCGAGCGTTTGACCTTTGCGTGGCGACTGCGGGTTAGGGTTATTTATAGTGCCTTCAGTTGCGTTTCCGTTCCTTTGAATTGGAAAGCTTCAATATGGAGGCACACACGAACCCCAACGTTTAAAATAACTTGATATTCACATAATATGGGTACTTTGACTGGAGACTACGGTGCCATGGCTGAGTTTCGGTGCTTTGAGTGTAACAGCACCCATGAACAACAACGACGACGACAAAAGGCACCAGACAACAATCATGGGATTTCTCTCATACAATGCCACTACTCCCAATAACCCGAGTTGCATTGGAGACCTGTACAGTCTTTCGTTCTTTTGATTAGAAGCACCCCACCATGTAGTGAACATTATGAACCCTCCATTATCGAACGACTAGCTATAAATAAGTTAATGCAAGTACTGAGGCAGAGCCTGGTTGCTTTCTTCTTCCGCCCCAAGCTTCAAGCCCATTGTGATCCCGCTAGCTTGCGCAAGATTTGCCGCTCTCCAGCCGACAGTAGCAAAATGTCCTAGAGCAGTTCATTACTTGCGAGATGATGCCGAGCCGTTCGACACTTACCCAGTAGCGGTGGGTTAAGACACTCCCATGACTCTATCGTTGAGAGCGCAGAATCCAATCCACCAAGCCAATCTCCCAGTTCTCTTATCCATTAAGCATCATCGCCCCATCCTCCTATTCGTCTTTCTCTTCATCCTCCTCGCCCTCCGCCTCGTCCTCATCATCGTCTTCCTCCTCATCCTGGACAGCCCCTTCCCCACCAGCCAAAGACCCAACCGATCTCCTCCCCCGCCCCGGCCCACCTCTTGCTGGCATGGTAGGCCCCGTCCTCTTGACCCCAGAGGAAGCGGTCGTAGCAGGGGGGGGAGAATCAGCAGCAGCGGCGGTGGCAGCTGCCGCAGCCTCAGCCTGAGCCCTCATCAGCTTCTGCTTCTTCCCGGACCCCTTGGGCCGGCCCCGTCCCCTCTTGACCTGCCCCGTCGGCGTCGCAACTCCAGCATCAGGCTGCCGCGCGGCGGCGTCCAACAACCTCTCTTCTTCCTTTTTGACAGCAGAAACAGACGAGAAATAAGGGGCGCTCCCGTCCTTGCGCGGGCGGCCCCTGCCCCGGCGCGGCGGGACACCGGCGGCGGTGGGGTCGGCCGAGGCCGTCTTCTGAACGCCCGCCGGTGCAGTCAGCGGGGTCGTTTTGTTCTTGGTGCCGCTGCCCTTGGGCCGGCCGCGCGGGCGGCCTGTCGGGGCGGGCTTCGGCTTGCGCTGCGATGGCGAGAGAGGGGGGCGGCCGCGCTTGCGCTTGGGCGCCGCCTCGGTCGAGGGCGGCGGGGGCGGGGTTGATGCCATTGTTTTCCCCGCTTTTCACTTTTCCTTTATTTTTCCTTCGTTGTTTCGATTATGGCTGTATAATCCTCGATTTCCTAAAAAAAATTGTCTGTTGAAACCCGTTGTTTTGGTGCTCGTGGGTGGTGGTGTGAAGCGCACTTGTGGGATGACGTTGGCTGTGAGACGTCGCGATGGGGCGCGTTGAGACGCGTCTGACACCGCTCTGTGGAGTGGACAATGCAGCTCGTGCGCGCTTGACTGATTATTACCACCGTCTTTATGTGGGCGCTTAGTGAAGGCGATGGTGCAGTCTAGAACTTGGAAAACCAATCGATTAACGACTGTCGAAATGGTTGCTTGGTATAAAACCGAAAGGGAAGAGGCAAGGAAATCCAACGGTGGTCGGATGAGGTCGGTGGCTGTCACATTGAGCACGGGCGTAGAATCCAACTCTCGATTTAATTCGTCTTCAGCCTCTCCTTTTTTGGGTTATCTGAAAATATGTTTCCTATTTTTCTTGCTCTTTTTTTATTTCTCGTGATTGCTTTGTTTTGCGCATGTTTGAGTCTTGGTTCGCTGCGTTGTGTTCCGCGGGGCAGGTACCTGCTTGCAGTGACGTTGTTCTCCCCTGATCAACAGTACTTCCGGTGTGCAGCACGGTTAAACCAGACGTCTTGCACCGGCTGTGTCAATACGGAGATCTGTTGAAGCTCATTTGGCGGAAGCAGACAAGGACAATTGAATGCGGTGCGATGTCAGCTGGGTTATCTGTCCATTATGCTCGTCGCTACATAGCATGCAGCTGCACCAAATTCAAAACTGCAGCGACGCAAGCGCAAGACCAAAACCTACGAGTAAGGAAATGCCTGGAACAGCCATTGAAGCGACCCCCAAAGATCACCAATAAGTAGAGATGGACGAAAAGTCGACGCTCAGAAGCGGACCGCCAAAATCACGCCCAAACATTCGCAATCAGAACAAAACACCACCCTGAATCATGCCCCGAGAATCCCATAGTATTGTCCAATAACGCCGTTCGCTCTGTGCATTGCCAGTGCCAATGTGCCATTACCGCTAACGTGGTATCTTCAGCCTGCCCCCCCC
>MU857778.1:0-42851 GCA_033296725.1 Corynascus novoguineensis | reverse complement strand
CGCAGGGGGTGGATGGCTGCAACGAAGGGTGTGGGACCAGTGGGCCCACACAACAACATATCATTGATGTTGGCGTACTGTCTTGAGAACGAAGGCAACCCCCTTGTTTACTTTCTGTCTCTAGATGATTGTCACGACGGCATCTTCCCCTTTTCCAAGCAAAGTGTTGATCCACCCCTGGCGACCCAGCCCTGGCGGGCCGCCAAAGACATCCACCAGGCCGATTCGGCGATAGACGTGCCCATCCCCGCGTGCCGCTCTCGCCCGGACTTCAACACTCCCATCCTCAGGAACCCGGATTAGCAACAGGAAATACCAGGCTTGACTGGGCACACCTCGTCCAAAAAGGACAAGATATGCCGTGGGCAGCGTCTCGTCCACCGTCACCAAACCCTGGCAATCATCATCCACCATCACATTCTTGAGATAGCCGCCGTCCAGGATGTCCAGATTCACCACGTCCCACGGCAGCTTCTCGGCCCCAGACTTGCGCTCCGTGAACCTCAAACCTGTCGGGACCAGCCGGCTCCTCAGCACGAGCCAGCTCCCGCACTCCTTGAGCTCCCCCATCGGGTCCGGCCCGATAGGCTCGCACCGCACCTCGATCACTTCGCACCCCGCCACCGGCTCGATCCGGTTGTTCTTGTCGACAAACTTAACTGGCACCCGAACGCTGGCCCACGACCACGACGGCGCCCGCCACCCTTCGCGCGGGCGACACACCGCCGCCGGACCCCAGCGGTCCCCTTTCTTCGGCTCGTCAAACCCGCGCAGCGGCAGCTGCACCGACCACGCCAGGTCCCCGCGCAGCAGCGTGTCGGTCCACAAGCCGGCGACGTACTCGCACCCTCCCTCGCCCTGGTCGTCATGATCAGCAGCACCTTCGGTCCCGGTTCCAGTGCTCATCCCGCTTGCACCACGACGACCAGCGCGAACCCCGCGCATCTGACGAGCGAGCCCGGACACGGCCGGGAATACGTCGGCGTCGCGGCTCAGTTGCAGATGCGAGTAGTCCTCGACGAGGCGGCGCCAGCACGTCTCGAGGTCCGCCCGCGTCATGTCCGACGATGATTGCCAGTGCCGGAGCGAGTAGTAGTGCTTGGGGCGCGCCGTGCGGTCCACAAAGTTCGCGTACCAGCTCGGCTGCTTAACTTCTTCTTTCTGTTGTTGTTGTTGTTGTTGTTGTTGTAGTTCTTGCGGCTGCCGCGGCTGTGGATGATGAGGGGGAGTGCATTGGCAGGTGGTGGACTCGAGACACTCAAATGAGAGCTCCTCGGGGCCAAAGTGCAGAATGCGCGGAGACAGGAAGCGCTCTTGCATTACCCAGCCGCGGGTGAAGATGGGGAGGCGCGTCACGGAGGGGTGGTAAGGAGTGATGACGCGGTGCGGGTGGGAGAGGACGCGGCGGACGTGGATCTGCTGTTCAGGAACTTGCCTTTCCGAGGTGGTCTTTTCACCGGCCATCCCTCGGGCTCCGGGCGTGAACTTGATTGTAAAGACTTTGTTGGCAGCGGGCAAGTCGGCGTACAACCCGCCATAGGCGCCTTCGGCCTTGGCCGCCGAGATGACAACGGCCGCGTTCTGGTACACCGACGCCATCCGGGAGGCCTCGCGCCGCCAGTCCTCAATGTCGTCTTGTATAATGCACAGGCTGTCGATCCAGAGGTAGCGAATCCCGAGCTTCCGGGTGAACTCGACTGCCTCCTGGAAAGTTCGGGGAAGCCGGTGCCACTCTATCGCACTCCTGTGGCTCTCCAGACTGCCCGACATGGTGCGCAAGAACGGCCTATGGCCCCAGCAGTGACTGAGGGCAGCGTAGTAGACCTTCTCGCCTCCTGACACGTATAGGCGCACGCAATTGCCACCCTCGGCGAACAGGTCGAGAACCCGACTCGGTAACGGTGCCGGCGGGAAGCTGTTGCAGGACACATGGGTTTTTTTGCACTGCTCGAGCTGCCGAATGGCCCAGGAAGTGCTAGCTTGGGATGAAGTGGAGGATGGAACCTCTTCTCCCAGAGGCAGGTCTGGCATGTTCTCGGCGAGCCAAGGGGTAACTGCAGAAACAATACTGTCAGCCTCCCCATTCCCTTTCTTAAAACACTAAACCTACTTTTTGAAGCAAAGAACGACAATTTGACCGTTGTTGGTAAAAATTTGACCTCCACGCTCCGCCTCGAGCCCGCTAGATTGAAGTCGAGCAACACTTCGTCCACGCCCTCTCTCTTCAGCGGGCTACACTCGCTCCCGAGAAACTGGAGAATGCCTTCTGCAAGAACGGAGCAGATCTTGCAGCCGGCGTGTTCCGCTTTGGCTAGGAAAGTGCCCAGGCTGGACCGGATAGATGTGTAACCGCCTGTGTATGGCGGTCTCGGGTGGTCACATCCTCGGCAGCGGGCTTGATCACCAGAAGGTATGGAGGGCTGAATTCCAGGCAGCATATTGGTTCTTCTTGACGGCACTCCCTCATGTATCGACGACGGCGAGGGCGATAATATCCTTGTTGCTGGAGACGGCGATTCCAAATGAATCCGCGACGGATTCATACGCGAATCCACGCTAAGATGATTCGACCAGTTGGAGCCTAGAGATTAGCCGGGACAACTTTGTACCGTATCCTTGGGTTTGTTTCTCGAAAGAAAAGGAAAAGCACAACGTAGCCACTGAATAGAGGAAGCGAACAAGTAAGCGTGACTGTGTCCTGTGGACGAATTATCAACATTAGATCGTGAAGAATGCGCTCTCAAACATCATAACCAGCTTCGTATCCCGGATTCGGCACCCAGACTTTGGACAATCCTTCAGCGCCAGTATTCCACCTCTAACCAAGAACTCTTGTAATGCAAATTGCTAGCAATTCCAACATGCTATAGTTATAGCCAAAAACTTTTGCCTCCCATAGATACAAACTCTGCAGCACTTGGTCGTTATTAGACTCGTCTCAAGCGCCAGCCGTCCTGCATATTAACTCCAGTTCACGTTTGTCCCATGTCTCAAAAGTTCGCGCCGTCCAAAAAAAAAAAAAAAAAAAAAAAAACTTTGGAAGACGAGATGACCTCCTCCTCAATGCCCAACGCTCGTGGTCTGTCACTTGCCATCCCGCACTATCAAGGGATCATCCTTCGTTCTCAGCGGAAGCGCAGGCGCCAGCGCGAAGCCGTCTGCGACAGCAGCAGTGCCCCCCTCAGCATTAGTTTCCTCGCCCTCCAGCACGGGCGAACACGCACTGCCTGCTAAGCCCACCTGCTGTTGCTGGTTTCCGGGCGAGGAGACGACTGAAAGCGTAGGCTGCATCGGCAGCAAGAACAGCGACTGCGGCCGCTGCGGCAGCGGGGCGACAGCAAGTCCGTTCGCACCGCCACCAGCACTGCCATTGACGACGGCTCCGGCGCTCCCCGGCCGCGGCGGCAGGAATACGCCGTTACCACCTTGCGCAGCCAACGTAGCCGTAATCCCCGTCGCCGGACTTCCCGCACCACCAGCGCTACCCTCGCCCAAACCAGCCGCCGCCTCCGCCTCTGCGGCCTCCTCCTCTGCAGCCTCAGAACAGCTCCACAGCGACAAGCCCGAATTGACACGGACATGCCCCGCCAGATGTGCGGGCACGGTACCGTACGGAGACGAGGACGCACTTCCACCACCGCCGGCGGCAGCAGCAGTAGCAGCAGCAGCAGCAGCGCCACCATCCAGCGGGCCGGACAGCGTCGCGAGTGGCGCCCTTTCGGACCGGGGGCTGCCTTCACGCGAGCTGCTGACGAGGCTTGCCTGGGACCCGCCCCAGGCGCGCGAGCGCAGCTTCATGAGAGCCGAGAGGCTCATGCTGGGGTCGGCGTCGTCAGCGGGGAGGAGGGCGAGCTGGGCGAGCCCGGGTGAGGTGAGCGAGTTGCGGTCCGAGCCGCCTCCCCCACCGCTTCCGATTGCGGGCGGCAGGGTGAAGCTCATGACCGAGTTGCGGTTCGAGTACTCGGATCGCTCCGTGATCGGGGTCAGGTTGGGCTCGCGTACGACGCGACCCGACGTGCTGCGGTGGAGGCCCGCGCTGGCGGGCCCGAAGTAGCCACCGTTGGCGTACTGGAAGAGGTTCTCGGTGGTGAGGACCCCGGCGCCCAAGGAGGCCGACGGGTGGTGGTGGTTAGCGTGCGGCGGCTGTGGGATGGGGGCGGAATAGAAGCCAAATTCCTGGCCGTAGAAACCGTCAGCGTCGTTGGCCAAGGCGCTGGCGTTGGCCTCAGCGATGATAGCTTCATCGTCAAAGTCAAAGTCGTCAAAGTCGTTGGCAAAATCATCGTTGGCGTAGTCATCGATGTATCCGCTAGCTCCTACGTCATCTTCTTGCGCAGGGTCGTCCGGGTATGTGTCTGTCAACCCGGCTAAGGTTTCGGGCGATGTGCTCCTCGCGAACTTTCCTGACGCTGCCGCTTTTTGTGCGGCTTCGGCAAGCGCAGCTTGGTAGGCGAGGTCCTGTCCGGGAATGTCTGTCGCCGGCCCGGGCGGGCGCTGGGGCGATGAGGGTTCGTCCATTCCTTGCTGGGCCGGGGGCGGCTGGGGGCCGACGCTGAGCGAAGTCTGGCCTGTGGATTGGGCTGCACCTGATTGACCCGATGTACTAGATGTCAGGTCCGAATTACGTTTGGAGGGTTGGCCCCGCTGTGCAGCTTGCATTGCTTCTTTGGCTTGTGCAAAAGCGCCGGGTATGGGCCGCCCAAACTTGTCAGTGTCGTTGATGTCAAAGATGGACTCGTCAAACACGGTGCCGTCATGCTCGAAATCCAGCTCATCGGCTAAACCGTCATCGAAATAGATGTCATCGTTCTCAGGCCCCCGTGGCGGTTGTTGGTTGGTAGCGGCAGGATGCCCTGGCCCCAAACCTTTTTCTTCATGCGCGTCTGTGCCTTGACCGGAGGTTGGATGGTGGTCGGGAGCAGAAATACCGCCTTGTTCCGATAACGCCACAGGCCCAGTTGACATGGGCGAACTGGCGGTCGGCGGGGTGTCCTTGCTCATGGCAAAGCCAATAACGTTACCGGATGCATCTCGAGGCGTCGCCTGCACGCCCGGCGTGAGTGGACTTGTGAGAGACGATACGGGGTTGGATCTCTGGAACACAAAGCCAGCAAAATTTACTTGGTCATTGTCCGGGTCGAGCGCGGCTTCGGGATCCTCCTCGTACTCGTTGTAATCGTCGTAGTCGGCGTTGACGCCGGGAATCTTTTCCTCTAGCCCGTCATCATCCATCATTGCATCGTAGTCAAATTCTTCGTCAAAATCATCAAACCGGGCATCCGGGTCGTCTGATGTCTTTCGCTCCTGCTCGCGTTGTCGATGCCGCTCCTCCAGGACCCTTTCCTGCTCGGCGGCGCCGATCATGTCGAAGCTGAACCTCGAGGATGTGCTCTTCATATGTTTGGGGATGGCGGATGCGGAAAAGTCACGCTTTGATGCCGCGGATAACTGGCGAGATGCGGTTGTCTTGACCGAAGCGGACGCCGAGGGCATGGGCGGCAAGGGGCCGACCTGGGTTACCCTTGAGGCGGCCGAGGATGAGGTGTGTAGACTAGATTCATCATTGAGAGGTGCTAACGAGGTTGGTTGGCCCGGTTGAAGTGTCCCGGATGAGAGCCGCCTTTCTTCTGCTTCTGGACGCCCGTCGGCATCCTCGCCGTTCTTGGATACACTAATGATGTCCTGAGTAGGTTCTGCGGGGGAGCAACTAGCGAGGCCACCACCACCACCACCGTCAGATGCGGTCGCCACGGCTTGGTTAGGATCTGTGGGTGCAGCAGCTGTTGTTTGGGGCGGTTCTTGTTTCGTTGACACGGTCTCAGGCGATACCGGCTTCTTGGGTCTCGGCGCGCTGAAATCATGGACCCTCGTTCCCTTGATGCGTGGATCGTAGGTCGGTGCTGGAGGCTGGGTTTCGACTGATGCTTGGGCTCCCTTTCTCCTCATCAGAAGCGATGACATGGGGTTTTTCAGAAACGGCAAGCCCTTTCGCCCCTTTGGAGGTTCCGCAACCAGGTTAGCGGTCGGCTCGCTCGCTAACCGTGGTCCTGCCAGCCGCTTGCCCGGCCCCCCAGGTCCCTGGAGATCCGTGGGTGTCGAGAACCACGAGGATTTGCTTTGCTTGTTTCCCAAAGGCGGTGGTCGTGATGCCACGCTGGTTTGTATTGGTGGCGGCGGAGGGTTTGCTCGCGAGAGCTGATTCTCGGGCAGTTGAGCGGCCATTGCTGCCGCGACATCGGTTCCCATTTGGGTTTGTGATGCCCTTCGGAGGTTCTGCAAGGCTACTCCACCGATAAATCCTGAGTTGTGCTCGTCGTCGTATCTGGGCCGTGCTTGGGGTTTGGGAGCGTCTTGTGATGACGGTGGCGGGGCATCGTCATGTGGGGTCAAGAAGTGATCGGAGCCGGTTGACGCCACTCGGGTGATGGGGGGTAATGTTGGCGGCAGCTGAGAGGTATTTGGGGAACGTGGGCGTGCATCGCGGCGCGGTGAGACATCGCGAGGTGGGTGCAGGTGCTCGCGTTGCGCAACAGCGTCCCAGGCGGGGGCCTGCTCGGGAACGGGAGAGGACGGGTTTGACGGGCCGCGTCGATGGAATCGGAGGTGCGACAACATCTTAAAAAGCCTGCTTTTGACAGCCACACGCCGGAGCTTAGAGAGCAACCTCAACCGCAGCAAAGTTTGTCAAATTGGTGTCGTGGCGGTAGGATGGCCTCGGGGTAGAGGCGGCCGAAGAAAGCATCGAGTCTCGCGGCGGGTAACGCGGTCCCCAAGGGGGCGCGAATCAATTCGGTTGTCACTTCAGACGGCTTGGAAAAAGGCAGCCCAGGAATGATGCCGGTATACAGTCAACGGTAGGCGATTGAACGGTGTGTTGTCGGGTCCTGGCTGCTTTCATGGCGGTTCATCTGAAAATCGAAGAACACGGAAAGCCTGGGATAGCAACCTGGAAGGTATCTCGAGTGGGACCCCTCTGAGGTCGAATCGACACTCATTGGCCCGTGCGCCCAGGGACATGCGCCCCGCCGTGGGGCGGCCACTGAGACAAGACCCGCAGCACAACTTTGTCGCGCAGCTTCTCGAACTTCAGCGTGTGTTCCGGAACTTGTTTGATTTCGGTCCCGTCATTCAACTCTCAACAACCGTCGAGGCTGCACACTCTTAAAGTTTCAAACCAGGAATCCCTTCCTCAAACTCGGAGCGCCGGCCTTTTTGCCTGCAAAAAGCCTGGCTCCGTGTGGTGAACAACGGGGACTATAGTATACCTATGTTACCCGGCCACAACATTGCTTCGAACGCCATAACGCAACAGCTGATTGTTCCACCAGTCGTTCTGGTAGTGGTACAGTTACCAGTCCTACGATTACACAGGAACTCCTCGCGGCTTCTCTGGCGGATCGCAATTTCTCCAGGTGGAAAGTGATGGCTACGTGCAAGCCCAGTTTTTGCCGCCGGGGACCCTTTCATCGTCAGTAGATTACTTTGTCCTCAAAGACCCAAATCTTCGATCTCCTCAAATTTCCTGGAGGCTTTTCCATAGCCACCTCGCGTTGCATGACAACACTCAGCCATAGGTAGATTATGAGGCGACTTTAGAGATGTCGCCTTCAATGGCAGGACGGATGACGCGACAGCTGTTCTTGTTCGTCTAGTGATTACGGTTGACTTGGGCGGTTGTAGGCTATAACAGGTCTAATATGGGTTGCCGTCCGGGTACCCTCCTTGTATGGAGTGTGCCGCAAGTATCGTTAACGCCGCTGGATACGAGGAATCAGTCGAGAACGGCCACCGAGATCTTAAACCACTCACTGAGATCTTAAACCACTAGATGAGCGTCGATTTTATTTTCCCACTCGTGGGTGTTCGATACTTATTTGTGGCTCTCAATTGTCAGACGATGATTACCGGCGGGCGAAGGTCAACAAATGCATTGGACCGCGAGAAATAGCAGGACCCAGCATGATTGCCTGATTGGGGCTCCTACATGAATCTTGTGCTAAGGGATGTCAATGTCCGCAAACAGTGCCACCCCTCTCTGTGTGACCCTTCCAGAATATTTAGGGAACAGCTCTTTTCAGGCTGAGTTAGAGACGGGTCTGTCTATAGCCCCTGGGGCAAGAATCGGCACAGTCATCGCAAGTTGAGCAACTTGAGAGAAACTAACCATAAGATACAATGATTCTTTTCACGCACGTCGGGTTCTGGAAGCATACTAGTATTCTCTTACCTGCCTTACTGTGGGTTCATCTCCTTAACTCGTACAATTTCAAGGCAATCTGACTAAGCCAGTGAGTAAGTCATCAGAAGTCTTTCTGAGAACTAGTAACTAGCTACAACGTTCAACCTCTAGTGTCAGCTAGCTGTCTACGATTGTTACGACAACAACAAACCGAACTTGACCTAAACAAATGAATTCTGCCAAGCAGCCAGCCACCTGGTGATGTGAGTTGGTGTTCTGTATGAGCAGGATTCTGTCGAAAGGTATGTAATTGTAACTTGAAAACAGGTCGTCCGCGAATTGCATATGCTGTGTTCCTACATGCATTGTGCATCAGAGAACCGAGAAGGTCAGTCCCCACGATTCCCAGCCCTACGTCGCTTGTCGCCACCGAGGTATGCTTGGATTTTTGATATCTGCAACTAGGTTCGTTTTCAGCATATGACAACCTCTGGTGCTACAGCTTCAGGGTCAGGGACTCAATCCCTGGCAGTAGGTTCCGACTTGACGTCTCGGGTTCGAGGTTCTGTTGCCAATCATGATGTTGAAATGAGCAGGCGCTCCAGGAGCGGTGAGCTGCGGAAAAAGCAAGCTGAGCGCCAGAGCAATTTGAGGACTGTTGGCAGAGCATATGTTTCACAGAGCTGGAATGTTACCGACACGTGGAACTGGAAAAACTAATAACTTCACCGCTCAGAGACTTCTCAGAAATCAATTGACCACTGTTGGATGCCCCTGGAGCACCCAAAATCCCCATCGCAAGCCTCTTATCATTCAGTGTGTCTGCGAAACCGTGGCTGTTGACTTTCCAACACATGAATAGTTGTGAACCCGTATAACCATTCCTAAATTCATCAATAATCAATAAGAAATGATCATGATACTTGATTTCGAATTTTACAGCTCTTTGATCATCCCTCTGAAGTTGGATTTATAGAAGCCTTGTCGTAAATATCAACCAAGAATTAGAATCGTGTGATACAATGCCAGAATCCCCGAAAGCCATGCCCTATTAGACATTTATCTGCTTCTCAAACGCGGCGGTTTCTTCCTTCGCCCGTTTGACCCACTCCCTTCCTCTTTCCACGTCTCCCGCGGCAGCCCACAACTGCCCCAGAACCTGATAATGGTTGCCCATGTGCGGCACTAGTCCCTCCTCCTCAACCGCATCTACTGCTTCCTTGTATAGTTCGAGTGCCTTCTTCAAGTTCTCTGCGCCACCTTTCTCGACCAGATTGATGACCTCCCGGCTCAAACGCGCTACCTTGGTGCGCCTGTCGTCGGAGACTGCCAGCTCGTCTGGCGGAAGAGAGCACAGGTCACAGGTGCATTTGAAGCCCCATGTGGAGAGAAGTTTTTCTTGGCGCTCAGCCGATGGCAGCCCGAATGTGGAATCTGATGCAGATGGCTTAGTTAAAGAGGATAGGAGTGGAATGGAAAATGAGTGAGCATACAGCTGATGCTAAGTTCTTCGCCAGGCGAAATGTCGCGGAAAGCCATGACGATGTTTGACAGAGTCGTGGCATTAAAGCGGGTTATTACGCTGACGAGGAGAAGGCGTCAGTTTCGTGAATTGGGATGGGCAATGGGGGTGTAAAAACTGACTTTGGTTTACAAGCATGGTTCATTCTCTGCGGAGGGAATGGTCAGTATTTTCTCAGACCCAAAGAGAAAGTGGTCTTACGGCGATCCTTGGGAACAGCGCCATATACGCCTTCCCGGTAATCTCCACCGTGAATGCGTTTGTCTTCATCACGTCCTCATATACCGAAACACTTTCAGGTTCGTTGCTGCTCCTGGCCAAGCTCAAGACCTCTTCGGCCCCGGACAGCCTCTCGATCGCTTCCTTTAGGAGCTCTACTCCTTGCGCCCGGCGAACACGGCCTGGGAGTTGAGAATCCACCACAAGAGCGGCGTAGTCGATCATGAACACCTGGCCACGCGGAATTGTTCGTATGGCAATGAGGCCTTTCCCCTTTCCGGGGATGTCTCGCATCTCGTATGGTGGTGATGATTCGTCGGCAGAGGCAGGCGGAGGCGCAGACGCAGGCGACGAAAGGAGTTTTGCGATGGAGGCGACTGCCGAACTGGCATTTTCAATGCTGGACGGCTCGACGTCGATGATGCTTACACCCCTGTTTGGGCCCTGAAAATCAGAGTTGGTAAATGCGCAGTAACTGGTGTTGTCGGCGCAGTAGGGTCGAGAGGTCCATGGTGCCCAAGGTACATCCTCTTCGCTCGCCGCGGTTACGCAAGTTGGATACGCATCGAATTGGAATGGCCCAGGAAGACAGCCAGTTCCAAACATTCGCTGTTGGATCACATCGGCTGGCTGGTTGGTGCCGGCATTTGTCGCTCTGACACTGGAAGCTAGAAGCGCAGCGCAGGCCGCTGCTGACGTCCTGAAAGACGATGAAGCCATTGTCAGGTGGTGGGATCTGAATAACTACACAGACATGAATCCATCACATCGTAAGCCCCAAGGAGGCAACCGCACATAATATCTGGTCCTGGGCACGGCGTCTTCTGGGATCTTGGTCCCTGGGTCCTTGGTCTGCCCCCGGTTGGCCCCACCGCCGAGCCCGCGGTGCCGTTTGAGGTTGAAAACCGGACTGGTGCCAATCCTTTGCCATGATTACCCGTTGGGTCCAAGATCGGGTCGATCGACACGGAAAAGGCATTGCACTGGCTCAAAGACGCGGCGGCACACGCGCCAAGGGCTGGGCGGAGGTTGGGCCGTGTGGTGGAGACACCGAGAGGTTTAAAACGGGCAATTCGGAGCCTCGAGGCAGACGGGATCGCCGGGAGGATTCCAGCCAACAGCGGTGTTGATCCGACTCAGTCGATGGTGCCGAAACCTGATTGTCAGGATTGTACCGTCACGACATTGACCCGGACTCGGAGTGTCGGACCGGCAGCTAATATGCCGTTGCTATCAGCATTTCGGGCTGACTCTGTGCATCATCGTCTTTCTGATCTTTAGAAATTAAGAGCTTGAGAAGCGCTTCATATGCCAGTGCTTGGCCTTAGAGATAAACCTTTAGCGCATGCGACCCTTTTTGAATGACAATAAAAAAGAGTCTGAACCCAAAGATCAGACTTCCCTTGGACGGTGCATCTCAAACTTAAGTGAAATGCATATTAGAGGTTGAACTGGGTTGCTGTTTGTCACACTGCCGTGCAGCATGTAATCCAGAGTTGATATCTGGCGGTGTTGGGCCGGTATCATATGACCCTGAGTTGCTAAAGCGAACATGATGATTGAATTCTGACCTGTTTAGGACACTCAAAGCACGCCTGAGACAGCTCACTCCCCCTAATACTTTCTCCTTCTTCGAGCGCAATTTTTGAGGTTCTACTGTTTAGTTTGAGCCACTTACGGTAGAATGTACAAGTGTGTTGGCGTCTGCATATTTCGGAACCTTGTGCTCGTAACCATCGCCGAGGTGACTGGCAGTAGACACAGTCACGGAATTATGTGAATGATAACTTGCATCATTCCAAATCTCCTTTGGGCACGGAATGGGGTTGACTACGTGCTGGCGCACGTCCTAGAACGGTGTTAACTTGGGTACATGATAAGGGGTCGGTGCGGTCGGCGCGGGTATGTCCCGGAAATGGGACGATGTGGGCGCCAAATGCGGGTGCTTGCAACAACCGGTCTCGGCACTTTGGAGGATATTAAGCGCACGGCTCAGCCGTAGGTTTTACGTACAGAAATGTTCATATAGTACAAGACACGACAATCGCAATCGACTTGGTCAAGCCGATGCTCCGGAAACGGGACCTCGTCAGCATCCGTAACAATCCAGGATCAACCACATTTTGTTGGACAGTGCGGCGGCAAGAAACTCGATTCAACCGCATTTCGAAGCGTTGGGTGTGTCAGTCACCGTTGCCAGGTTGAAGATGTAATTATTTATTCGATAAGTTAACCAGCTCAAAAATTCAAAGGTTCACTGGACTCTGATAATTCTCGAGCTCGTATGCAAGATATGTTGCAACCAAGAATGAAGACGAGATGATTTTCTTGGACGAGGTCTATCTAATTAGGTCAAAGACATCGGTGGTTGAGGGCTCATTAAGAGCCCAGAGAAGCTGCCTCTGGTCGATTGTGTCGGGAGGCAGGCAACGAAACCATGTGATTATCTCGATTTGGGCAGGTGCTCCTGAAAGTGCTGCATCAGGTGTTTAACTCCAAAACTCGCAACAAGGTAATTTCCTAATTAATTCCTTAATTTCAAGTTTCGATATCTAACTAACTAGTTAACGTTAACTAATTAACTAGTTATCCTAACCCGAAACTTTCCAACACACCCTCCAAAATGAAGCAGCAACCGTAACCGGTTATCAATTAATCCAACTGGCCATAATGCCCAAGTCAACAGGACTCCCTGGGACTACGCTTCCTTTTGCCTCTTCGATTGCCCTGGAATTCTGCAACTCCCTTTAAGGCCAGCCAGGGTTGGGGTTATGCTGCTTGGGTCGAGGTGGGCTAGCAACCGAGAGGGGTCGAAGATCTTCAGATCGAACTCAGAGTCTCCATATCGACGGAAACAGATTTCCGCTTGACGGGGTTGTTCAGTGCAATTACTCAATAAACCATTGCCGTTGACGGAGATATCCAACCTCACTTGCAAGCTAGAAACCACGACTCTTCCCCGCCCACCATGCCTGAAAACCAACAGTCCCCAACAAAGAAGATCCTCATTACGGGCGCCGGCGGGCTAGTCGGACCCCTCCTCGCGGCCCGGCTGCTCTCCAGCCCGGAGTACCGCCTCCTGCTCACGGACCTCGCCGAGCCCATCGTCCCGCCAGGCGTGGCGTACCCGCACCACGCAAGCACGCTCCGGGGCGACATCACATCGCCCGAGTTCGTCGACGCCCTGCTCGCGCATGAGGCAATCCGCCCCCGGCCCGACGCCGTCTTCCTCTTCCATGGCGTCATGTCGGCGGCCGCCGAAGCCGACCCGGCTCTCTCGCTGCGCGTCAACGTCGACTCGGTCCGGCTGCTAACCGAGGCGCTGCGGACTCGTTACCCAGGTGTCCGCGTCATCTTCGCGTCCTCTCTCGCCGTCTTTGGCGCGCCCTTCCCCCAGGAGACCGCCGCTGCTGGTGGACGGGTCAGGACCAAGAAGGTGCCGCCCTCTGCGTGGCCACCGACGCCGCAGAGCACGTACGGGGCGCACAAGCTCATGGCCGAGGTGTTCCTGAACGAGGCGCACCGGCGCGGGTGGCTGGACGTGGTGGTAACGCGGCTGCCAACGGTCAGCGTACGGCCTGGGCGGCCGACAGGCGCCGCGTCAAGCTTCCTGAGCGGGATTATCCGCGAGCCGATGCACGGCGCCGAGTGTGTCGTGCCGCTGCGGGACCGCGGGTTCCGCGCCTTCCTGTCGTCGCCCGCGGTCGTAGTGGAAAACTTGGTGCGGGTGCTGGGTTGGGAGAGCGGCGCGCTGCCGGCGCACGTGCGGCAGGTGCTGCTCCCTGGCATCGCGGTCAGTATTCAGGAGCTTAGGGATGCGCTGGCCAAATATGGGGGAGAGGAGAAGCTGGCACTGATCAAGGAGGTGGAGGACGAGGGGCTGGAGAGGATCCTGAGGAGCTGGGCCGAGGATTTCGAGATTGACGAGCCGTTGCGGCTGGGGCTGGTCGTGGACGAGAGCGCGGACGCTTTGGTGAGGCAATATGTAGAGAATCTGCGGAGCGAGTAGTTGATCAAACCCTGTGGTATAGCATGGAAAAAGTCTCGGCATTTACCTTGATGTGAGCTTATCTATCTAGTTAGGTATTATCATACCAAGGTACAGTTATATGCTATAGTCCTTGATGTCACAAACAAAAACACACCAGTCAAGGTTGTTTATGCCGTTGGCAGTAACATTACTCGGTTAGCAGACCAGAACCGTTGAATGGCAACCAGTTGGAAGATTTAGGCAGTGGAGGGTGTTCTATTTCGGTCATGTCGTGGTCGCTTTCAAGTTACAAGACTTTAAAGTATGTGTCAATCCACGCTCGTTAGCCGACGAGGATTCAAGCCGAGCATCCCAAAACGCCATCCCGTCATCAAGCATGATTCCATGCGCGCTGTCTAGTTGGAGTACTTTGGGTCGACCTTCTTGCTATTGTTACAACTCCTGTCAGCTTTGCCCATTCTTGTCTCTTACGCGTGCAGCATGTCCCCCGCAGATGACACAAGTAGACTTACCCAGTGGTCTTCTCAAACATCCCACGAGCACTGTCGGTGATCTTCTCAGCTGCGCTGGAGGGGATGTTGTGGCCCGACTTCTTGGCGGCGGCATCGAAGACCTTGTCGCCCATGTCATTGTGCTGACCGCCGGCGTTGCCTTTGGTACCGGAGCGGTTGCCGCCAGTGGTGCCGGAGCCAGTGAGATTGTTGAGCTTGTTCATGTTGATGGTCTCGTATAACTACAAGTGGTGTGCTGATGGAGAAACTTGATCGTGTAGAGAGGAGTGACAGGAGAAGGAGGGAGAAAGTAGAGTGAAAGGCAACATGGCATCTTATATACGACATCTTTGGAGTTGGACATTACATCACCCAAGCTTGTGCCCCTGTCTCACCGTTCTTTACCAATCAATCAAGACGCGGGGTTCGTGTTGAAGCAGCGGTGGAGTTCTCGATCGGCAAACCCCTACTTGGCACACAACGACGTCATGACGACTCGCAGAGTTGGTAGTAAGGCACCGTACCTACCAGGTACACAAACACGGTTAGGATACTGGTTCGACAAACAATGAGAAAGAATCGGATGTTTGAAGTTGTTGGATCAAACAGCGGTTTGCGGGTGGAATGAGTCACGAAAATGGGGATGCTGCAGGTCACCGTTTGATCAGGAGCTCTTGGGAAGGATATATCCTGTGGGAATCAAAAGAAGGCTTTTCCCAGGAAGGAGCAACGAACCACGCACCTGCTTCAGCACTGAATTAATTGATCCCACTATTGAAATCTTTCATCTTGTAAAAAAACCGTAGATTCGTGGCTGTTGGTCTTCCAACAGAAGTAGCTGGCGTCCTGGTACGAACTTTTTGGTCATTAGCAAACAATTTGGATACGAGACTCAGAGCTTGCCTCGCCTTAATCGTGGGAAATGAGGAAACATTCGGCGACTGTATTGAAAGAGCAGCTAGAATTGTAGTTATCGGGAGCGCTGTAGGTCGTCCACTATGTGAACCAACCATTCAATCCTACTCCAAACCGCAAACTTTACCAACCCACTGGTTAACTAACTACATACATAGTTAAAATGTACATTTCAGTGGGGTGCGAATAAGTGACGTGCTGCCAGAGGCTTGGCTTCGGCTCCTCCCTTGCCATTTGCATACAGACTGCTGTATCGGCCGCCCAGGACCTGACGTTCGGCGCTCTCTTTCATTTTGCTCTCTTCTTATCCATCAGCCAACGCCATCGTGGGTCCCACCTCTTTCCCAGTGCCAAAACCCCTCAAAAGTCCATTCCCAAGGATAAGGTAGGTTGGCATAGAACCCAGCGACGCCGTTGGGCGTGGATTGGGCGCTCTGCGAAATTGGATGTGGGAGCCCCGGAGCAACGGTAGGAGCTGAAGCGGCTCAAGGATCGATTTGGCTAGGTGGTCGTCTTTTCGCGCTGTGGGTCGGTATCGCAAACCAGGCTAAGCTTTCAAGCGTCCCGAGGTGATATGGGCCGATAGGTGCCGAGCAGTCGCCTTCCACTCGTCTAGCAGAGCTTGGACTTCCGCAAACTGGACGTCGCTGCCCTGGCTGTCTGGGCTCAGGAGCGCGGATTGGTGTCGACCATTGTGGGCTTCGTTACAGCGACTATCGCTAGAGAAACGGATGCAGCAATATTGTGTCTCACCCAGCTTTCGATCTTGGTGGTGGCAAGAGGATTGAACTAACACGATCTTGAACTCGATCTTGAGAGCGGTAAGAGACGACGAAGACGATGGCGTCAAAGCAAGTAAAGTCTTGAGTAGTCCAGGACTTGTGTAGTGAAGTACGAATTGGTTGGCCGAATGGAGCAGGTGGCCGCCTCGGCATAGATGACATGGCAGGAAATCAGTAGGCCGTGGAATCCATGGGGAGATGGCTGGGTGAAGGTCCAAAACGCTCTCTGCCAGGAGGCTGCGCCATGCATGTCGAAGATGTATGGTTGACCTCTCGTGATGCCAGGCCAACAAAGCAGTAGATGTGATATCGAACAAATTGGGGAAGGCGTAGAAGCACGGGGACAAGTTGCTTCCTTGAATTCGGTATCGCCATCAACAAAGTCGGCTTCTCTGCTGCAACGAAGGCAGGTATTTAGCAGAGAAGTCTGCAACCGCTATTATTCGGTCAGTGGTGAATTGGGCACCAATTTTCCGCTGCGCCGGGGAAAACAAACAAGGGGCGTACATTGGTAAACGGCCCTGAAGCAGAATGCGGCGAAAGCAATACCACATAATTGCACAATTGGATTGAGCGCTTAATTGAATAAAGCAATAATGTTCGGTGCTACAGTTGTGGATTTGTTTTGTTCAGTTTCTGCATCTATCTATCCATCGGGGGTGCCAGAAAACGGCTAGCACGGAGGGTTGTGAATGCCGTCCTAAGTTACGGAGTAACTATATCAGAGAGTTATAATCCCAACATCGGCACTATGTCTCAAAGGGTTGGCCACCCCGGTCCCTGTTGCACCTATACTTCCCCGTCCCCTGCAAATATCCCTTGCACCTACATAATAAGCCGTATGGAGGGAAGGAAAAGCTCTCGAAAGGAAACTTATAGTGTGTAAGGCGCCGCTCTCGGGGGATTTGGTTCAGGATATATGCAGCGTCAGAAGCTTTCAGAATCAAAGCGTTAGGCTATCAATTCTATAGGTTTCTCTAGTTATACCCCAATTCGTTGAAGTTCCAACGATTGGCTGGCGAGACGTAATTACTTGATGGTTGGAGCACCCAAAAAGGTAGCTACTGACTGCGTATAAGTCACCAGTCCCATTGATACGGACTGAATCTATCTTCCGGGCTCGTCGGGTTCGAAGAACAAGGCTGTAAAAAAAATAAAGGTGGCCTTATACTTATTCTGGCACAGTTAGTTACATACTTGTTTTGTAAATAGTTACGTTATGCAGGGGGCAGATAAAGTCCCTAATCACCCAAGCCAAGAGAAGATTCGATGAAGCTAGCACTACTCCTTATCGTCCCTGTTGTAACCTTCATCCTCTTCAAATGGCACCACTTTTGATTCCTGACATTTCAAGTTCAGTATTCTTCCGCTGGCGCTGGCTGCGGTACAGTAAACCCCCGTTTGATCCAACAGGATGAAACCCCGGCTCGTGAAGAAGCCCCTTTGTCGCTCCTGGTATGGCTGATCCGGGTTCTTTACGCGACGGGGAACTATACGGGAGACTGTAAGGTACCTCATTTTGTTTTCAACTGGTTTGGTTTTGTCTGAAGCTTGATTTGATGCTGTGGCGAGACTCATTGCTCATTCGGCACCAAGGGATACCGACTCTTGATTAGACACTTCGCACTTCGCATGAGTGTACTTGGAAGACCCGTCTCCTCGTCGACGAACCAGATGTGGCGTAACTCCTTGCCGTTGTTCCGCAGGGGTATGCATTGCGTGGATGCCGGTTGCTCTTTTGAGACCCGCTTGCCGTTTTGCGATGGCCGCAACCGCTACGGGGCTTTGGCCTCGAAAATAAATTCGGCACTGCTGAGCTCCTTGCTTTGCGGTGTTAAATGGTAACAATATACTGTTCCGACCGTTTCGTATTCTTACACGAACATCAGTAAAACGAGCCCATCATAAAAGTCAGACTTCAAATCAACCGTAGCACCGCCAGTGATTGATTCCGTAGTGATTAACATCACCCCCTCGATAGTGGGGATATCCACGCCATCACTCATGATTGGAATTATTCTGCGCATGACCAAGACAAACGCTGATGCTCCTTAGAAATATACCAGATGCCTCTATCTAGGCTTGCGAGGTCTTGGACTAAAATTGTGAGAGCCACTCGAATCCCAACTCGGCTAATATCAGAGAACAGGTCGTCAATCGAGATGTTGGAAGGTGTTCTCGATGGCCTATTGTCGCGATTAGATATTTTGTAGTGAGTCACATCGCATCAGTTGAGCCGCCTTGTCTGACAGCGCTTAGCCTCACCGTCTGGTAGAGAGGGGGAAAAGTGTGATTTCACTAGGTACTGGTCCCTTAGGCTAGGTACTAAGGTACGTAGGTAAGTAGCTCGTGTGGTTAGGTCTGCTAATACAATGATAATCTCTTAACCCTGTCAATCGCCCTCAAAAACCCCACTCCCGATGTGCTTCTTATCTGGGCCTTGTGTCTCGGCCAGTTGATTCCCGCGGATCTCTCGTTGTGGATTGCGAAGACGATCTCCGGTTTGTGAGCTGAGTGGAAGACTGCTGGCCCGGGGCTGTAAATCTCGCAGAAGACTGTCGGGCTACGGGCTGCATGGAGGCCTGGCGGGCTGGGGACTGGGCGGAAGACTGCCGACCCGGAACTGTAGGTGTCGAAGATCGCCGGATTGCGTGTTGAGCTGAGGACTGCTGAGAACCAGTACCTCGAGGAGGTAAAACCTGAAACCCTCCAGATCGGACAGCTGGTCCGATCTCCTGTACGCCTCTAGGCCCCATGTTCCTGCCGCTGTTGCCTATGTTGAGCGTTGACATGCCTTGGATGACCTGGGCAAGCGAATTAGACAGTAAAGTTGACGAGGAGGCCCCACTACGTTGCGACCGCAACCCTCGTGGCTGAAACGTGCGTTCATCGTAGGAACCATCCCACTGTTCCCACAAACTGTCGCCAGAGTACCTAGATCCCCCACTGCCGGAACTGCGCGGTCGAGGTTGGTCTTGTTGATGTTGCTGTTGCTGTTGCTGTTGCTGTTGAGAATCCTCTTCGTCTAGCTTTTCGGGTGAGCCTGTGTTAAGGAACCTGACGGATAGTGTGTTCGCAACGCTTTTGCAGAGGTCGCAAAGCTTGGCTTTCCCGGCCTCCTCTGTCCCGGCCTTCCGTCCACAAACAACCATTCAAAGCGCTTCGCATCCCGCGGGTGGAACCAGGGTGTTTATGGTTGTCTCCCAATTATATAGGACACTGTCCTCGGCATGGAACGTCTCACCAGCTCTCCGAACGCTGGTTGCCGTGTTATACCAGATTTTTGCATTCAATTTCCCGTGTTCCCTCATCCGTCTCAACCACTGTCCTCGAGGGATAAGTGCTCTGGAAGACTTTGTAGAATCCATTCCAATCGTAACAGAGCGTCGCAACCAAGCAGCTCTTGGTTTCTCCAGTGCGGCAATATTTTTGTGCGTAAGAGTCCTCTATGAGCCAATTGTAGCATTCCATGCCGTCATCGAAAAGCTTTTTCCAGGTCGGTCTCTCGGTGTAATCTAGTTCCCTGATCCAAGTTGATCTGTTGGATTCGTCGACTCGCGTCATGAATCCATCATGATATTGGATCTTCTCAGCATAATCTGCCGCCATATTGAAGTGAGAAAATAGAAGAAAACAAATCAAGAGAAGCGGATGAACAACAAACAAAATGTAGAGAATGACTCGTACTCGTCCAGCGAGTGGGTGTTATGATGAGTGACTTTAGCAAAGGGGTGCAATAACAGTGACTGATGAGAAAAATTGCTAACTGAAATGAGGATGAAGCTGTTGATGTCCAGACGAAGAGAGCACACCAACACCTGGCTTTATATTTTCAAGGTTACTTACCACTGAGATATAGCCCGGCATGTCCCTCATTGCTAGGCCGAGGCAGCTGAAGGTTTGACTCGTGAATCTCGAAACAGGACCAGTCACGGCCATTGCCCGAGACGGTTGTTGGCCAGCACACCCCTTGCTGAAAATAGCAACTGTAGCCGTTAGCGGTGTTAACGGACGGTCGAGTGATTCCAGTCTCGGGCAAACATAGCAAGGCTTGCCAAGTACCTTAGCTACACCTGAAATACCTTACCGTAAGGTATCGAGGAGAAAGTGAGGTCTGAAACTCGAAATCACAAACCATCCGTCCAACATTCGAGGGTATGGGGCGCACCTCAGACCTCACCGCCTGGTCGACTGAAGTGGTTTGCGACACAACATCAAGATCACATGCTCTGGCCAGCGGGGCCTTAATCCCCCATATAGATCGACCGTTCGACCATCGCGTAGAGGTTCCCTGACGGGAACCGTTTCTCCGTTTTGGGCCTGACACATGCAGACAGTAGGCACGATCTGATAGGAAAGATCCCCCAGCCCTCCCTCCTGTCCATTTTTAGTACCTAGGTTACTGGGTAGATACAAACTCCACATAACTACACATAATACACGGAGTCTTTGGAGGTAATTGGCAGCCCCGTGGCCCCGTCGCGCCAAGACCAGTTGCTGAAGGTCTCACAGGTCGTGTTGGTGGCCCCGGCCACATGGGGGGCGGCGGAGCGTCCCATTCGTTACTGCAGACCTCAGCTCTCTACCCTCCGGATGGACGCGCACGGCCAACCTGGTGGAGGGCAGTCTTCGCTACGCTACTCGCCGAAACATTCAGCCACTGAAGGGCGGCCATGACAAAATGGCCCACCGCCTGATGTTTGTCTGCTGTTGCCGCGTCTGAAAAGTCGCATGTTGGCGCTAGCTACTCCCGACATCAAATTCACCAAATTGCAAAGGACACCAAATATTCTATGGCCCTTTGAAAACATGGATGACCTCTGGGCGACCCCGACGACCCCGACAACGCCATACTCGCCTCTCTTGCGCCTCACCCCGCTCGTACGACGTCGCATTTACCGCTTCGTTGGTTTGGCGTCGTGGAATGAACGGCGCCCACACAGATTTGACTTGCATGGCGAGAAGGCTTCGGAGATAGCGCCAAGCCCTAGCAGCTTCTACGGCCTGCTACTATCTTGTCGCGTCATTTACAAGGAGGCGGCTGCTCTCCTCTATTCGGCCAACCGATTCGTCCTTTACTATGCTCATGCGCACCCAGAGCCCCTCAAACCTCTACATGCTCTAACTACGCTATCACTTGCTTCCTTGACGAACCTCAAGATCGTTCTTAACCAGGCCTCATGCCATCATCGGGAACCGTTCTACTATGCCACGGTTTGCTGCCGCCAAGGTCGCGAAGTTGATGGCGGTTATTGTGGCGCCTACCGTTGCAAAGATGATCATGTTGACCAACACCAGCCCCCACTACTTGGCTCGGCCTCCAAGCGCAATAACGCTTTAAAAAGCAGCGACGACAATGAGTTAGCGGCAGCCCAAGCTATACTAAGCCAGTGGAATTCGGCCGCGGCCCGGCTGTCCTATATTACTAGTGGGCGCCTTGAGCTCGGCTTGGTTTGTGACATTGACCCTAAGCATCAGCTGGCACTTGATATTGCCATGTCCGTCACTGCGCCGCTTCGCCTCCTACCACTGCTGAAAGATTGCTCTGTCCGGCTCTGTACAACTCCGGATCCTCGGCTCCAGCAAGTCGCTCAGAATACTGTCTTGCAAGCATGCGGTATCGCTACTCCTCCATATTCGAAGCCGTCAACGCAGACCACATTGACAAGCCTCCCGCGCGAACTACGCCTTCGCATCCTCGAGTATACCGATCTCACCGTCCCGAGCAGGGAGGTCACATGGAGCAGGCAAGACCAGGGATACCTCACATTTGCCTCCGACTCCACGGCCAATCCCGACCACGATTACCGCCTCCAGTTTTTCGGATGCTGGATTAACGACGACCATAACCCTCGGTCGGTCATGGGCTGTTTTTGCCGCCGCCGCCACGCCGCATTTTCATTTATATGCAAGTGTTGGGCACCGCCCGGACCTAGCCTGTTTCTCATCTGTCGTACCTTGTATCAGGATGCCCAGTTCATCTTCTTTTCGGGCAACCGATTCATCGTTTACGATTACCGATCGGACCCGCCTTGGGAGTTACCATTTCTCGGCTCCAATCCCGACTCCGGGTTTGAACCAGCACCTCCTGCCCCTCGCTACAGTTACCCAAACGAGCGCCTTGCCGCCTCTCAGTTTCTACGAGAAATAGTCCCTGTTCACTGTCTTGCCTACCTCCGCTTCCTCGAGCTAGTCTTTCCTCCCTACCTCCCTGCTAGCTGGCCTCAAGCAAAAGACCCTGCGATGCAGGACTGGTGGGCAACGGTCGACTGGCTTCAAGACAAGATCAATGCGCCCGGTCTTACCCTGCGACTAGTCGGAGCAGACGTGAGCTGCTGGACATCGGACTCGTACAGCGAGACTATCACTGTCGCCGAAGGTGACGCCATTATGAGAGCCTATGGACACCTTATACGTCCCCTGAGGAAGCTGGCCGACAACGGTCTCGCCAGGTTTTACGCCGACCTTCCTTACCCTTGGCGATTCACAGAGGAACCAGAGAACCGCTTCGCAAGACTGGATTGGATGAAACGCAGAAAGAGAGAACTGAAAGCTCGCGCGGAACGTTACGTCATGCGCGGCAGGTACGAAAGCCTCTATGCAAACAACAAGGCGGAGCCGCCAACCAGTCTCTGGTTGGAGACGCAGTACAATCAGATTTGAGGAGATTACAGGACACAAGGATAAGATTAACCGGTCCATACCCAGAGATTGATTTGCAGCTTGAATAAGCTGCTGAAACCAGTTTCTTTTTTTTTTTTTTTTAAATTGAGCTGTCAATGCGTGGTTGTATGTTCTGTTCTGATGTCTGGTGGGTCACCTTCCAAGCCCTGGAAAAGCTCTGTTGTCAAGTTCCCGGAACTGCCTTCCCAGATCGCTTTCCTCCCTGCGCACCTACTCCTGCATCCCTAGCGCCCCTTCTTGAATCCCCAGTGGGTTCAACAGCTGTGACTAAGCGCTCTGCGCGGTGGAGACCCGCAAGGATGGCGGCATTACCTTACCAGATTCTGCAGCCAGAACAATAAGGTCACAGCTTGTTGTAAAGCCGGTGGACGTGAATGAAATTTGGGTGGGTTCTGTCAGCTCAGAGACGAGCATCATTGGCAACGATGAGGGTCTGATTGACCACTTCGGGTTATATGCCGGAGGCAGTGTCCTCGCCCGACGTATTTATAAGTCGTTGACACAAAAATCAAGCATGGCCCACGGAGGCAAACTGATCCGCCAAAATCATACACCGCGCTCATCAGGTGGCCATGGCAACAACACCATGGCCGCCTCAACTGCCTCGTAGGAAGTCGCCGACGGCGGATTAACACTGGCTTCAATACCTACTGCTAGGAAATCGACCAGGGGGCTGCGACTATACCGTAGGCAAGCACGGCAAAGTCATCCATGAGCGTCACAAAGCCGTTGAAGGCGCACAGAAATCGTCGACGAGCGCGCCCGTGAAGGACAAATCATCGAAGAGATCAGACCGAAGAAACCAGTTGGTCGGTGTTTTTGATATGACAAGAGAATGCTGCGGTTTATGGTTTGGCTTGTGGCAGAACCTCATTGGACAGACCTCTCTGGTTGGGCGCCTTTGAATGTTGCGTAATCCTTTTCATTTTATTTCTCTAGTGGTCCTAAAAGAGAAGAAAACAACAGAAAAACGAGAGGAAAAGGAGGAAGCAGGGGTGGAGACCGTAGAGTGTTACCTGTGGTTATCCCAGAGCTTAGTGGAGTTAGTCAACTACTCAACGATAATTAATCCCAACTAACGTCATACTACGAAGGTATACTACATACCTAGGTACGTATGTATGTAAGTAACTATGTACTGTAATTGGTTAATTTGTATGGCCCATTCTCATACCCTCAATCAACCACCGCGAACATGGCCGTCAAGATGACCTCTTATGTATGATTTGATATCTTTCCTAATCAGGGGTTGCAATAGGATACTTCCGCGTTTGAGGTTTCTCTAACTCGCATGCTGTGAGACCATTGAGGTAGTGCTCATGCTTCTGGATAGAGCCCCTATATCGCCGTGCTAGGCATGCACTATAAACTAGGCAGCTTTCCGCTCCTGCCTGCAGCTCCTACTCGCTTGACTCCGCATTGTCAAACGAAGGGTGCCTGGACCTCCTGAAACAATGGATTGAGCGCCGATGCGACCTTGCCAATCAGGATCCATAGTCGCTTCCGAAGGTACACCTTCATGGGTATCAACAAGGGCGATATTTACCTCAGAGTAGGCCGCTTAATTGCCTCCTTAACAATGGCGACACGCACTCGTTACTTTACTCTTCATACTCCACCAACCTCGCTAGGATATTGAACAAGATGGGCAGCACAGATACTTACACGTACGCGCCCCTCTCGCAGTCCACTGACGACGAGTTCCGGTTGCTGTATCTCGAGCCGGGGACGGGCGACGACCCCGTACGCTTCCGCCTCGTACCGGCGCGGCTGAGCCAATCCCCCATCTACGAAGCCGTATCGTACTGCTGGGGAGACCCAACCGACACGGTCGATGCGCTGTGTGACGACAAAAAGCTCGCCATTCCACGGAGCCTGCACTCGGCGTTCCGGCGCCTGCGACCCCGTCCCCATCAGGAAGAGGGAGGAGGAGCGGCGGCGGCGGCGGCAGGGGCGCGCGTGCTCTGGGCCGACGCTGCGTGCATCAACCAGGACGACGTGGCAGAGAAGAACGCGCAGGTGCAGCTGATGCGAGCCGTCTACACGCAGCCGACGCGGGTGCTCATCTGGCTGGGCGAACACGATGACGGCGACACCCCGCCGGAGATGCTGCGGGCCCTACCGGGTTGCATCCGCACGGCGCTGGATCTGCTCCCGCCCGAAGTGTTTGAGCAGGACGAGGTGCATCGAGAGTCGAAAAAGGTATTTCATGACGTGTTGGTAAGTAGCCCTCCTTTTGCGTGCCTCCTTGGCTTATCCACAAAGGCAATAGATGGCGTCCTGACCAAGAGACCTTTCGTGCCGTTTATGCCGATAGTAACGCAAGCAAGAAGGCAAGCCCAATTTCCTGGATCACGACTGGCGCCCTATTTTGCACGTCCTCTGCCAGCCCTGGTACGATAGGCGGTGGGTGATCCAGGAGGTGGTGCTCGCCGACGACCACGTGCCGCGGCTCGCCATATGGGGCGACATCGAGTTCGCGTGGGAGGATCTCGCAAAGGTTGCGTACCGACTGGCCTGTTACAACCTCTACCTCATGCCTTGCTGGCCAGTCAGTGAGTATGTATAGCTCGCTTCAGCACCCTCTCTCACCTTCCCCCAGGCTGCGCCCCGTAGATCGTGAATTACTATGAAAAAGGGAGGGCTAACTAACAGGAGCTAGCCCACACCGGCTCGCCGTACACGCGCTCCTTCTATATGAAGGGCGGACGCCCCGGGAAAATCATGACCTCTTTGTTTCAGGTGTACCTTATCCGACACTACCGGGACCGCGGCGGGACCCTAATGGACGGCATCCTAGCAACCACAACATTCTTGTGCACCGACCCCGGGGACCGCATTTAGTCGCTGCTGAGCATGCCGCGAACCCCAACTGGCCCCGCGGCCGATTACGCCGCGACTGTGGAAGACATCTACCTCCAGTTCGCTACTATGTCACTCGTGCGCGACCGGAACTTCAAGGTCCTCTCTCTCGCCCCGCACACGTTCTTCCAGACCGGCAACGAGCCTCTGAAGCGGTTGAACCTGCCTTCGTGGGTGCCGGATCTGTCGTGCACAGGTTTCGTCGAACCCGTAGTCAACTATTCCGTCCGTCCGCAAGTCTTTAATGCAGGAGGAGACGCGCTGGATGCCACGCCTACCGTGACTGTCTCGGATAACGGCAGGCTCCTCCGGCTCCGCGGCCGCCTCGTCGACCGGGTCGCCTCCCTGGCAACGCCCATGCTCCGCATACCTTTCCCAAGCGAGGCCGAGGTCACGACGGGCTTCAACTCCAGGTGCCTCAAGAGGCTGGCAAACTGGCTGGAGGGGTGTAAAAAGGTCGCCGCTGGGAATGACGACTGGGCGACCCGGGCCAGCTTGGACGCCGGATTCCGGCGTGCCTTTGCCGAGACCATCGTCTGCGGCATGACGGGCATGCGCTACCCGGCTCCGGACGACCTACTCGCTGCAACCGAGGTCTACTGCGACCATCTTCCCGCCCTCTTCGACGAGAACTACCAAGCGTCCGAAGACACCACGACGACTTTGCTCACGTACGGCGCCCTCATCGAGTTGGCGCTGATCGGCTTCGCCGGCGCCCGGTCCTTCTGCCGAACCGAGGGGGGACGTTTCAGCCTGGTCAGGGACGAGGCGCGGGAAGCGGACGTCTTCTGCGTTGTCCTTGGGGCCGAAGTACCGTTCCTGCTCCGGCCGAGCCCCGGAAAGGCCGGCGTCTACACGCTTGTCGGGGACAGCTATCTCCACGGCGTCATGCACGGCGAGGCGCTGACAGACCAGCGGTACGAGACTATTGACATCTTGATTGAATAAATGAGAAAGCAGTAATTATCGATAGTTTCCGAAGGAAAAGAAAGAAAATGAAAAAAAAAAACAAAATGAAAATGAGAGGGGCCCAAACATCGAGTCGTCGAGGACACCTACACAGAAGGACTGGGATGTGCAAATGCCGGTTCCGCTTCCCGAATAAATTGTTTTTCCTTTTCCCCTTGCGGATTGGAAGAACCAGATGAGGATCTGGTTCGGCAGAGTCCCGAGATCGACTTGCATTGCAACCGCAAGGGCAGTTTTATAGCCGGCTAAGTCCCTTCCCGGGCGCATTATAAAGCCACCCAGTATATTATCCGTTGGGAACAGCTTTGATACGCGTGGCCTGCACGCAGTTAACCACGCAGAGAACCTCATATAACAATTTCACTCGTTCGTTTCGTCATTATGAACTGATGCGCGGACTCGGGGGTTCTCGCCTCAGTCTTGTTCAGATGATCAGCACTCACGCCTATCAATTCCTCCCTTGGCGGCCTAACTGACGAGTAAAGCAACATCCGAGACACACCATAGGTCGTAGGGTAGATCTTCCGGCGGGAACTTGGCAAATACATAATACGGAAGTGGATATAGAGTGTGCTGACGTGACGCTGAACATAGCCAACACAACAAAGACAGAATATAAAATCCCCTGGCGATTTTCCATCACCTCATTTTCATGACTTTTGATGCCATGACCCGGCGCTACGGAACCCGGTAGTAGTGACAGCCACATCGTATACCTCTTTATCTCCGAATACCACAATTACGGATTGGCATCAAGATGGGCACTGCCGGCACCAAGAAACCCTCCCGGGGCAGCACCACCACCACCGCACCCCCCACCGACTCCCTTTTCAAAAGGGCTCTCAACGCCGTCAACAGCGTCAACCCGCTCGCACAATTCCACCTTGCACTACACCACCCGTGGTGGCGGTTCCTTGAGGAGCGCGTGTACGCGCTCCCCTCGCCCCCCCCGCCGCGGAGGCGGTCTCCGGACCGACCTATGGAGGTGCTCTGCGTCGGCCTCCCGCGCACGGGTACTGAGTCGCTGCAGCAGGCGCTGCTCCGGCTCGGCTACGACCATACATACCACGGCTGGGACATTGTGTATGACGATGCGGGCTGCTACTCGCCCGGTTGGGTGCGGCTGTGCCGAAAGAAGTGGTACTCTTCCTCTTTTAGCGATCCTCAGTCATCTTCTTCTTCTTCCTCCCCGAGCAGCAACAGCAGGCGAAAGGGCGCAGCTGTGACGGCGGCCGAGTTCGACGCGCTGCTGGGTCACAGTGCCGCCGTGACGGACGCGGCGGCGAGCGTGTTCGCGGCTGAGATGGTGGCGGCGTACCCAGAGGCCAAGGTGGTACTCAACATGCGCCGCGACGTGGACGCGTGGGAGCGCAGCCTTGAGAGCACCTTGGTGCACGTCAACGAGAGTTGGGCCTTCTGGCTCGCCAGCTGGCTCGACCGTGAGTGCTTCTGGGCCTGGCACGTCTACGAGCGTTTCCTCTGGCCCCTGCTCTTCCGCGCCCCCGACGGCGACATGAAGCGCGCCATCCGGGGGAACGCTCGCTGGGTCCAAAGGGGTGAGTACAAAAAGCATTTCCAATAAGAGAAGACTGAAACATTCTGACACACGCACTCAGAACATGCCAACATGATTCGCGGCCTCGTGCCCAAGGAACGCCTACTCGAGTGGTACATCGAAGACGGCTGGGAGCCCCTGTGCAAGTTCCTCGGCAAGCCCGTGCCCGACGTCGAGTTCCCCCACGCAAACGCCCTGAACGGCGGCTGGAAGGCCCGCGAGGAGCAGGCCAACAAGCGCTGGATCGAGCGCGCTTTTCTGAACTTGATCCTGCTCATCACAGGCCTAATCGTCAGCATTGTCGTCGCCAGAAAGTACCTCTTTTGAGTTGCGGGACGGTCGCTGCATGCGTGCCAGTCGGCCACAAACAGGAGCTATCATCTGTTGATTAAATGGGATGTAACTACACCTTAATGAAGACACACCCAAATCGAGAGACAGGCCATCCAGAATCGAATTCTCAGAACAACCAGCCAGTTAGAGTGGGGACTGCCAAATCCCCATTCCATGTGAGGTACAGAGCGGGGGATCGTGCCCTGTCTATCGGGTCCTAGCCATTGCGGTCCGATGTCTAATTACTAGACGACCAAAGCACCCGAAAAATTGGAGTATCATGGAACAACAGGGACTTGAGCTATAGAACTCGCCGATCCTAGTGACATTGTACACAGTTAGGACAAATCACTATGTGATGCAGCCCGAGAGGCGAGAATGTCGATAGTCTTTGTATTTCTGTCGTGCGTCAAAGGCTGGGTATCTCAAAACTCTATCACTAGATAGCTGGCATCAGCCAGTGTGTGCCGCTCAGCTATACAGAACCTTCCCAGGATTCCATTCATGAACTAGCGTATCCAGAACCGAGGGAGTAAACTTTATCTCTCGCTGTCGACGAATCCAAGCCTGCCGGTGTTAACGCCATCCAATGCAAACCTTCTTTTCCTCTATCCTCTTCTTCAAGCCCGGCAAATAAGCCAGCTATAGCCTCTCTCAAGAGCTCCGCCTTCCGTACGGCTCGAATGGGAACAAGGCCGCCACAACCCCCAGCGCGGCAAACAGCCCGCCGCAGATGAAGATGGGTGCCGACGTCGCCGTATCCGCCTCAGTAGCAATGACGGCCGACAAAGCGCCCATCACGCGGTTGCCGGCGATAGCGATGCCGTTGCCCGTTGCGCGGTGCGCGCTAGGCAGCACTTCGGGCGTATAGGCAAAGAGCACACCGTAGTAGATGTTCAGACAGAATGCGATGGTGCACGAGAAGCCGACGTTCTGGTCCTGGGTACGCACTGCCGTGTAGGCGAAGAAAAAGGTGGCCGTCAGCAGGGCGCCGGTGAGCATGGTGTACCGGCGGCCGAGCAGCGGAATGTTGCACATCCAGGCGGCCAGAATGGGACTGAAGATTCCGCTGATGTTGGTCAGAGCGTAGTTGCGCCACTTCTCAAATTCGGTAACGCTGAGGTCGGCACCGAGCGAGGCGAGGTAGCTGGGAAGGAAGGCATAAAATAGTGGGTACACGAGACCCATCATGATCCATGAGAGCCAGAGCATGAGCGTTGAGAGGGTGGTCTTGCGCGTAATGAAGAGCCCGCGAAGATGGCCGAATGTCTCGGAGAGCGAAAAGCTCTTTTTGTTGTCCATCGTCAGTTCGCCGCAAGCCTCAAGCTTCTCGAGGGTCAAGCTGCAAGGGCGGTTGTACTTCTTGGCCAGATACTCGAATGTGTCGACTACCTGCTTGTCCTCCCGCATGCCGAGTAGGTATTTTGGCGTCTCTTTTAGCTGGACAAGGGTGAGGCGGAGGACGGACATGACCAGAACCAAGGCGCCGCTGGTGAACATGACGTATCGCCATCCCATGTTGTTCGACTTGGTGCAAGTCTCCTTGGAGGAGCAGTTCCATTTTTCATCAACTGATCTGCGCGTTAGCATATCGGGAAGGATCAGCCTCCTCGAGTCGTGCACATACCCAGGAAGCCCCAAGCGATGAAGCCCGTTATCGCCTGACCAACACCCCACCACATCGCCATCAGGGTCACGGCCCACTGCTTGTTGCCTGGCAGATACTCCAAGAAGACAGTGGTGTCCAAGACGAGGTTGCCACCAGCCCCGAAGCCCAGCAACGAAATGAAGAGACCCAGCGATGGCCAGTTCGGCATGCCGCCGGCGACGATGGTAGCGATGCAGCAGATGATGAGCGAGAAGTTGAAGGCATGCTTTCGACCGATAATATCGGCGCCAAGGCCCCAGAACAACGACCCCACAAACATGCCCGAATAGAGGGCAATGGTCATTCCCGTCTCGTAGCCGTGTTCGCCAAACTCCATGTAGGCCTGCCCGGCGATGACGGACTGGAGCAGCATAACTAGGGAGTCGACCGCGTACCTGAAGTGGATTTGTCAGTCAGCCAAGGTGCCTAACCACTTTCCCGAGCATGCACTTACCCAAAGCCATTGAGAAAAAAGAGCTTAGTATGGTAGGGGGTCCAACCGAGCTCGTCGATGGCCTAGATTCTGGTCAATCAAGAGGCGCCACTTGGGGAGTGCGGAGTTCAGCCGACTGACATTGTTCACCAGGCACATTTTTCTATTCAGCGCAGGGTCTTGGCCATGGAGAGCCAACAAGTCCCGCTCCTTGTACGACTCCGACATGGAGTCCTCGTTGCTGTGTTCCGAGACATAACCGCCGAAGTTTCTCTCCTCATCCGGCTGCAGACCCGGCGGGGTGGGGAGCTTTTCCGTAGACATGATGCCGAAGTAGCGGCGCCCGCGAACGTACTCTCGTGTCGAAGCGGCGTTGGGAGATAGTTCGCGAAGGAGGAAGGTTCACTGCTGGCAAGCACGACTGGGGAAACCGAGCAAACAGAGTGGAGGTGAGGGTGACCCTCCTTTTCTTAAGACAAGTAACGCTGGATGATAGCGAGCAGCAAGATGTTGCATTGGATAAGCAGCACCCCTTTAGGGAAAGAAAGGCTCTCAGTCCAGTTTGAATGGCTCCTGTCCGAAATCCTTATTCTCCAGCATGTGGCAGGGAGTGATTCGAGAGGGGCAACTCAAAGATTGGGGGAGGGGGAACCGACGGGATGGAAAAGGAATCCAAAGTTCTGAGGGATCGACAGGGTCCTCGCACATCTTATTCGATCCCGGAAGGAGCGGGCAGGCAACGCCTGAGAGGCAAGGCTTCTCCGCCCATGGTGCATTCCTCGAAGCCGTCCGTGGCTGGCAGAGGTGCCAACTTTCTGACGCTTCTCGGCTGCACCTGAATGAGGACAAGATCAACGACTCGGCGTGGGGTCGTCTGTGGGTTTAGGGACCTCCTGCCATTGAGGATGTGGTGATGTTGCATGGAAGAGCCTTGCCGCATTGGAGGTTAGCGAGGGCATGACTGCCTTTTCGAGCTTCAAACGGCAACGCTGACTGGCTGTCAAGCTTTGGCGGGGCGTTCTTGGCCCTCGTCAGCCAAGAGGTGAAACGTGGAGCTGGAAGGAGCTGTGGGGGCAGTTCAAAGTTTTACACCGGCACCGCCGAGCTAGAGGCCGCGACGACCCTGCCAAGCACGGATAATCGGATCATTCTGGCGCGTCGACCTGCAAAACAAGGCCGTGGATCTGCCGTAGCCACGCAGACCTCGGTCACTATTGTGCGGTAGGAGCGACCGCTTCGGAGGCGGCGATCCCCAGCCCATTATTGGGGTTTTGTAGTCAATCTTTTGGGCCTGCAGTTCACATGGCTCAAGGTGCCAAATACTCATCCTCAGGCTTGATAACTATGCACTTTTGCTTGTCAAAAACGTCGGGAAGACAGAGACGAGTACGTGGTGACGTAGTGTATTTACTGGTTGTTTACGATTTGAACTCACTGCAAACATGCATCAATTATTGACAAGAGAAGCCAAGACGCTGTGAACGGATTGCGGTGACTTCGCCAAGTCCCCAATTTTTTTTTTTTTTCCGCGCGGGTGCATTGCTACCGTGTTACTCAAACGCACTGCGAATAGTAGTCGTTAAGGAAGTTGCACTTATACGGCGACGCGCACGTCGTGCAACCCGTGAAATTTACGCCGCCACACTGCGTCCATTGAGATGCAGTGCAACCGCCGGAACCTGCAGTGGTCGAAGTGGCCGGGCCGGGAGTGGTGGTGGTAGACGAGGCCTTAGTGGTCGAGGTAGCAAGAGTCGTCGAGGGAACTGCCACGGTCGTGCTGGTGGTGGTACTGCCGTTGCCGCCCGAAGGAGCGCCTGGTGGTGCGATCTAGTTGTCAGCGACTGGGCTACTTGGTACGATACAGACTTGACATCACCAAACATACCGGGACCAGCGACGTTAGTTGTAATGTCGCCGCTCTCAATGTAAACACCAGACCAGTAGTAGTCTTCGTCAGAGTCGGGGTAGCCCGAGCGGGGGAGCTCGAGCACGCCGACGTGCCAGTCGGCGCCGTTGCTGCTGGTGCTTGCGCTGATGGGGGCAATCTTCCGGGTCAGGGGGTCGCTGCCGGTCGAGTGCCAGAAGCCGACCGTGTTGGCGCTGAAGTCGATCTCGTAGGCGACGTTGTGCCAAACGCCGGCCTCCCACTCGGTGCTCCACTTGGTGTCGCCCCCGACGCACCAGCGCAGCAGCGAGTCGGATACGCCAGGGGCGCCCGACAACAGGCCGGCCTTGAGCTCAGTGAAGTGGCTCTCGAAGAAAGCGATCTGGTGCTCGCGCGTGGTGGCAGGGGCGTTGGTATCCTTGCGCATCAGCGAGAAGTGGTAGTACACTTTGCCCTTGTTGATGGCAGCGCTTGTCTGGGGGATCAGCTCGGTGCGGCGCATGTTCTGGCCGTTCCAATACGCTGTGTTGTCCAGCGTGATCTTGGCGCCCTGCTTGGAGCCCGAATCGGCGGGGTTCTTGTAGTCGGGCGACAGGTTGACGTAGGCTGTCACTGAGGACGAACCGTGGATGTACCACTCTAAGGACCGTCAGCTTTGATCCGCCTCACTGGTGTACGAAGGAGCGAGGGGGACGTATTCGACATACGGTAGGGACCGACCTGGTTCCCCCACGACCACTTCTCCAGGTCAGTTGAGGAACTGAGATCGTTGAAGCGGCCATCCCAGAGGATGGTGCCTGCCGAGACAGACAGCGCGTTGGCGAGGATGCTGGAGAGGACCGAGAACTTCATATTGCCCAGGTAGAATTAGACGCCGAGAGAATCGATAGCTAAATGGGGATTAAGGACCCGAACATAGCAGAGGTCTATTGCCATCTTATAGCGATGTCAGAAGCAACCCCCACTCACCCTTCTTTTATCCCGGTTTCCGGGTCGTTTTTTGGTCGAGAACCCGGTGCTCCAGGGCGGGACGGTAACATAATTGCGACGATGCGACGTGGCCCGTGGCCGTCGATAGAATTTAGGCACTCAGGCTTCGAGAATCCGCGAAGGCGGCCCGTTCCAAAAACTGTTGCGGAGGAAGAACGGCTTCCAGAGTCGCAATCTCACGGAAGGACCTCGAATTCTGTCCCCTTTCGGTTCGGGTCCCTTGCTTTGGCATGATCGTGGTGGAGTCTAGGCCAGTTTTGCTCCCGAAACGACGGAAGATGCGCCAATCAAACGGGCGGCTGGGGGCGCCAAGCGACCTCTCAAGAAAGCTTGAGCGACTCAAGAATGCGTCGAACGGTGGCGAGCGTAAACAGCCGCGAATTACAGGTTGCAAAAGTAGTCTTACTTTCGCTTCGCGGCAGCCTGGCTGATTTGATGTGCGCAAACAATACAAAGGTAAACCGACGACTTCCTTCAACCGAAACGGGCATGTTCTGGCGAGGTATGCGGCAGTCTCGGTTGTAGATTGAGTCCGGTTGCACTGATGTGGGACGTGGTGCGTTCCGCTGTTATCCGGATGAACCGAGTCTTGCGCCTAAAGCATGGCGTCCATCCCGTCCAGAATACAGGTATCAAAGTCGCTGCGTGCTTGCACGAGCCAGTTGTGGAGGCTGTAGTGAGCATGGCGCCGAGCTGCGCGTCTGCGTGGTGTGGTCCGTAATGAGGCATATGCGCAGACGGATGACCCAAGCTGGTTCCCCATCGTCTTCGCACTCCAGAATGCCGAACTGGCCAAGCATTTTAAACTCTCCATCTACTCGTTCGTCCGCAGGCGCTCCGACTGGGACATGTTCGGCCATTTTAGTCATCGCCTAGCCTTCGCCAACTACTTTAGCGAGCCCTACTCTGTCTACCACCACCTGAAGATCGGCACGGAAGGGTCTTATGAGCTATTCTCTACCATTAGCTAGCCATTGCGGGCGTCGCAAGCTTCGTAGCCGTCCTGGGCGCTATTGGTTTCCTTGCCTGAACAGACACCAGGTAACACGGGGCCTGGCGCAATCTACCACCTAACCACGTAGAGCACATCTTCTTCATTTGTCACTGTTGTAGGTTACTGATCCGGATGCAGATACAGGGGTTGTGCTTATGGAAATGGAGAGCCAGGAGAGTAGTTACCATGTTTGGAGTAGGCAATTTTACGTCATCTAATCAAATCTGCTTGAACTATCCTTTTTTTCCCTACCTTTCCAGTATCCTTTCCAGCGTCATTTCTTGACTCCTTTCTGTCCACATTTGACCTCTCGGCAGAATCTGTGTGCGCCCAAATTGAAAAGGATATATGACTCAACCCAGGACCTTCCGTTCCTCGCCTCTCACTTTCCATGAAATTTAAGCGATGTTGCAGTTTTCTCAGCTGCTTTTGGAACCCCTTACAGACTCGTGTGGGTTTGTATGGCGGATGAACTGAGAAGTCGTCGCCCTGCCTGCCTTGTGGCGAGCACGTTCGAATTGAAGCTGTAGGCCTTCGAGATATTATTTCTCTGGCAGAAAGCGTTTATTTAGGGTTCTAACGCGCCACCACGAATGTGGCGAGGGGATGGAGATTGCCGAGTACCTGGTGGTGTAGTGTTGGGCGCCACCGTTAGCTAGAATATCAAAGAGAGCAAGCATTCGGTTTCGAAACTTATACGCTGATACGGTATATCTAAGTCCCAAGTCAGCAGGGCCAGGAAGAATAGTCTTAGGCCAGCTTCTAGGCTGGGGCTTTTGATGTGTGGCTTAGCCAGCAGGCTTGAGCTATCACAGACGTCCTGAAGTCCTCTCAAGGGCCGGATTCCTTCTTTTTTTGCATCTGTTGCCCTCGCGCAATACTAATATTCTTCACTGTCGGTAGTTATTTTTTTTTTTTTTTTGGTTGGGTATCGGCTCATAGAATCCTTTTTTGTTTTCGTTTCTGTGCATAGTTCTCTAATATGAAACTGGTAGTTCTGACATGTTTTACTGCATTGCGGTGGAGAAGTAATAATGATATTTCTCTACTCGGTTAACGTAACTAATGCTTTTATTACAGTACGTAGGGATCTGTGCAATCTGGGCATCTGCCGTCGTGTTTGTCGTTCCTCAGACCGACTCAAGCTTGGTTTCCGTCTTCCATCACACCTCCATTCCGTTGCTTATGGCGATCGTCCAACTGCCCGCATATATACCAGGTGGTTCTGAAACGTCTGTGATGGATACCGTTGTGTGTCTACACCAGCAATCTCCTGAATTTTAACCCCGTTGAGATCAGAATCAGGTTGAGTGTAGTCATAAACTTCATTCCTGACAGTAGCATTTGTTGCATTGATGCCCGGGTCAGGTATCATCCTATCCACTGGGTTGAATAGGATGGCATACGTGGTTTTGTTGATATTCTTGAACCATCGTAAGGGCATTGAGAGAACTCTCCCTCCGGGGAGGTAGCTGAGCATGTCATGATACATGTCCCCAGTGCCGGTTGGACTGCTCCCGAGAAGCCGGTTTTTGGTCTGGGTGATGACTTCTTCGATCCGGCGGGCATTTCCGTCCAAATCTCTTTGAATGATAGCTCCACCGCCCTCCGTGTCGATGCCTTTGAGTATCCAGATCAAGGTAAGATCTGCTAGTTTATCGTTGGGCGAGACGGTTTTGCTGAAGATGTTGAGAGTGGTGAAGAGGATCCGTTCCCATACGCTGCCTCCTTCTCTAAGGAACTGGAACTCCTGCCTCGCGAGGTCGTAATGACAGCCTGGAAACCATTTCTGGCGAATTTCGAGGTTGGGGGGAGCTGGATTGTTAGGCGGCCTCGGTGCCCTCGATGCCAGACATGGTTGAAAGCCCCAGAACCTATCATGAATCGACACGGCATGGTAGATTTTCTCCACTACAGTCGACACAAAGTTGTCATGGAACTTGGGCCAGTGAAATCCAGTGCCAGTGTTGTAATTCAGCTCCGGCACGCCAAGACTTCCGACGGTATCGAAGAGTCCCATGAACTTGATTGGTGTTTGCACCGGATGACTGGCCTTGGCTCTGAACCCGACCATCTCGGGCGATGATGGATGGTGAACTGGGTGTGGGTTCTGGTACACATCGTAGGCCAGGTTGATCAACGCCTCATTATTCTTTTCTCGGATGATACCGCAGTTGTTGATCAAACCGGCAACGCATCTGACGATGCAGGCTCCTCTGCTGATCCCAAACATCCATACCTCTGTGCTGACCTGGTCATTCCAAGAAGAGTTCTGCACAATGAAATTGTAGACCTTGGTGCATTCTTCTTTCGCGTGCGTCGCAAGAGCACCGTCCCAAAGGTACTTGACGAAATCGCCGCCCAAGCCGACTCCATCGAAGTATTTAGCGTGGACATCGTCCCGTGACGAGTGATATTCGGTAATCCCGCGTTCCAGATCGACTCCAACCATCCTCGCTAGGAAGTTGACGTTGCTTTTGGTGTTCGTTTGTGGGCCACACCAGGTGCCATCGCACAGGACGATGACCCTATTTTTTGCCGGTGCTGCGGCCATTTCAACTCGGATGTTGTGTATGTGAGGCAGTGATAGATGGTGCGTTACTCATAGGCTATGCATTAATGAGGCTATATTGATGTGACGGGCATCAAGTCCAGGGTGAGCTCGCACATAACAGGTTGACACTGCTATGGAGCGAGCAGAACCTGGATAGCGAGTGTGGGTGCAGACTTAATTTTAAGAGCAATAGCAGAGGCAAGTGCGACTGACAGAAAAAGGAAGGATCACAACTGTGCGTGCACGGAACGTTCACTGAAATCAGTAACGTCATCTTGATGAAGTCGCACGCATTGGTGCGGATAATGTCAGTCAGTAGTGAGAAAATAGAAGACGATGGCTCTACATCAGAAGTTATTCAACTGCTACCATGCTGCAGCCAAGTTGCAAACAGCATGTTCCTATGATTTTATCAGGTCACTCGTCATCGAGCGTTGTTGCTCTTTCAAACGGATTGCCAGAGATGAGTTCTGGAAGGCACTTTCTTGGGCCCTATATGATATATGGAACTCAGTTTGCCGGCTGACAATAGAATAGGCACCTCGATTTGTGATGAACTTAATAAGTTCTGCTATAGTCAAGTGGCAAATCATGTCACTCAGTAGGCGTGCTGTTGCCTGCGGATGTATTTCTAGAGAGCAGACATAGTAGATAAATCATTGATCTGTGATCCGCTGCCAGGTCGGATGAACCCTATATACAGTCTGGCGACGCGTCTATTGTTCTTTCACATTCTAGAACTCGTTAGCCAATATGAAGGCCAGTTGTTAGGTACTTATTGTTCACGAAGACGCCGAGTGAGTTTCCGGCTGGAGGTCTATTGACCGCCCCGTTCTCCGAAACTCACCTATCTTTCGAACTCCTTGGCAACAAAGCCACCCGGAGTAACGTATCCTCGGCCTTCTGGTGGAGGACCTGTCGAACATGGTTCTGCAGCGGATCAAGTGCATCCAGCGGGTGTTGTGGTATCGCCTGGACGCTATTCACACTCCCCACAGTGGCTACCAGAGAACACTCGTGTCTTGTAACTGAAAACGTTCAGGCAATATTGAATATAAACACAGTTGACTTCCAAAACATTCACATACGACCATACCTACCAGAAAACTCGGGATCCCGTCCGCTCTCCCTGAGATAAACTGGTAAGGGCCGGATTAGTACTCAGGTCGGTGACGACTGGGGAATCCCCGGTGTTGTATGTTTTTGATGTTCCTTGTACAATTTTTGTATCATCATTTTTCTCGTCGATACAAAACTATCTCCTTGGATATTGACGAAAAATCTGAACGAGAGACATATCGTTTTGGGGAGGAAAAGATGATTCGAAGGATCCAAGACGTTATAGCGACTGGAAGATGCTCTAAACCGGTACACATTCTGCTTGAATCTTGGTACTTAGGCTTCGCTTTAGCTGTGATGGGAGATGACCTTGGGTACGTGATTGTATTGATGTGGTTGCGCGAAGGATCGCAACTCTGGGGCAGGCAGGGCTGTCGGAAATACAGCCCCGACTACGAGCACTGACCATGCAAGGCAGTGCGACCCTAACCCTAGCTACGTCTACAACATGACAGTCACAGGCAAAGCCTGTGACACCTCAGTTGTGATTCAAGCGCCCCGACATTAAGAGATGTAACACATCTGATCAGACCAGCTGAATCTCTATTTGCAACTAGCTTCTTACCCAGATCTGCTGGGCTTGGCTCTCTAAAAGGCTACATCGCGGCCAGACCAGCTGGCTTTCCATCCAAAAGACAAAACAACCGAACAAAGCATCTAGCTTCTACCTCCCCTGCAAAACCAGAATTGAGTCATACCTGTAGTCTCCCTTATCCTGCACGCAAAATCCAACAAACGAACCTACCCGGTGTGCAAACTGGTCTGATGCTTCCACCTGTTTGCCGAGTAGGGGGTGACGCGGGAAAGGCAGTTAGCAGAATCGCGTTTCACTTTTGGTAAGGTAATGATCCTAGAACGGAACAAGAGGCTGCTGAGGAGCCTGCAAAACCAAGTCAAAGGCAGCTGTGAGAGCTGCTTCCATCTCCTGGTGGGTTAAAAATCCCGCGTGTACGAGCCGCGCTAGTGCGTACTCGAGCCAGCGCTGGCAGTTAAACTCGGGGTCCACATTATCAATGCGCGAGTTATAAATAGTGTCGCGCAACTGCCTGTCGAGCTGACCCTTCAGCGCCATAGCCAACGTGAAAGGTTTTGACTGGCACCTCGTCGGCAAACAGGTCGCTGACCCTCGGGTTACGATTCACGCTCTCGCGGATGGTCCAAACCCTTTCCGCGCCCTCTATATCGATCATGTTCCGACGCCAGGGACGCCTCTGTAGATCGTTGGTGTGCTCGATGAATAACGCGACATGCCGTTTGTTGTACGAGTCGTGAAACGCACCCTTGAACACAATGATGTAAAGATGCTGATACTCAGGAAGCGCTTCCTCCTTCTTCTTTTTTCTCTCGCCAGATGAGCCTCTAGATGAGCCTCCAGATGAGCCTCCAGACGAGCCTCCAGACGAGCCTTTGGACGAAACTTTCGATGAACCATTTTTTGAGCCGCTAGTGCTAGTCTTTGAGGACCCCTTGGCCGACCCTCCATTCGACTTTCGGTACCCCCCTGAGGCGGAGGCGGAGGCAGAGCCGTGCGTATTATGCCCGTGTCCGCTAGCTTCAGCGGAGGTATCTCTAGCTCCGTGCGCTTGAACTCTATAGGGGCCTCCTGAAAGGGAGCCGGAGCCGTGCACAATATGCCCATAATCGCTAGCTCTGGTAGAGGTGCTTTTGGCTACATCCGAATAGATAGCGGAGTGGCTTCCTGAGACGGAGCTACGCGTGCCGCGCCCATGGCCGCTGTCTCTGGTAGAAGTGTCTGAGGAGTTGGAGCGTCTGTTCTTGGCGGACACACTGCCTGCAGATATGTCTAGCCGTTGGAGACGGGAGGAGAGGGAGCTAGTGTTTCTGGTGGACATGCTGCCTGCAGAATGTCCAATCGTCGAAAGTATGGCCGAATGGTTATGGTTCGGTGATTACAGACTAGACGAGGGTGATATAGGAGCTTGTTGTTTCCAGTGATGGCGTAGGTATTCAAGGTAATTATGAAGGGAATCTGTCTACTTCCTATACCTCCCTAATGGCAAGGCAGTCCAGCTTTTATGCCCGAGACGGAGACACTATTATACTGTTTAGCATAGGCGTTCGACTGTCCTCGGGTTGGCTACTTTGGTCGTCGTATCTATTTCGGTCAACGACGGCCAGGGCATGAAACATTTTGAGATGGTAAAACCCAAAAGCCGGGCCAAAGAAGGGCTGGTAGGACGTCCGGATCACGGCCAACAGTTTCATGAACACGGTCTAGCCTTATGGCTGGCAGTTTCTTACCGTGACTGAAGATGACTGACGTAGGGGACTACAGGAAGGTGGCCGGCTAGGCCGGGAATGTTGCTCCGGTGAAGGGCGATCGAAGCCTGTGATAGGCTGTTGTGGAAAAACAGGCGCAAGTTCGTGTTGGCCTTTTCTTCCGACCAGTCACCAACTACAGGCAATCGAGCATCACAGTGCGCCCGGACCCATGTCTCTTTCCTTCGGCCTCTACGCACCAGGCACCAAGTCGACAAGTAGGAAGTTATCGACTATTCACGTTCAGGATGTTACCGAAAATAGAAATATATGAGATCTGTCTGGGTGTTAGATGGCAAAGTTGAAACTAAAAAGGGTAACTTAGCCGAATTCTCTGGATAACGAGGATAATACGAATTACGAGCTAGCGAGACGGGAAGCCGTCTCGTCTGGTTCACCTCGCGCGATGTCTATATAGATAGAGTGTCGGGACAAGCTTGCGACCCAATGGCTGGCAACAGTTGATGATATTCGCGATGTTGATGTTGTTGTTGGAAAAGAGTGGAAGATGGGCGAACCCAAGCGCAGGGGGTGGATGGCTGCAACGAGAGTGTGGGACCAGTGGGACCACACAACATAGAGTATTTGACCGTAAACCACCTTGTAGTGGTGAACTGAAGGGCAGAAGGAACCGACAGACAACTCTGGAACTGGGCAAAAAGCAGTCACAGACAGACCAATACGTAATAGTTGAGGCGTCGGAACTTGCTATTTTGGGATGGCGTGCTGGGGTATCGGGCGGGATTGTGGAGCCGGGCGGTCTCTCTGAGCCGTGCTACGGAGTAATTTGGACGACTGGGTACACCAGCCAGTTCAGCCGCCTTGGAAAGTTCGGATCAAGGTCTTCGGACGAGAACCCTCGTCAAAAATTTCGAGCGAGCAAGCAAACCAGCATTGGCAGGTCCTGTGGCAAAACAAGGCGGCGCGACCTGGACACAGGTGGGCTTGCCAAGATTGGCTGTGCGCCCTCTCTCCCGCCTCACGACCCCGCCCGGCACCGAGGTGCCGCACGAAGTGCCAAGCCCTGTTGGTTGGCGTTGCTTAGCCAGTCCTTCCAGGTACCCTAAGGAACGAACACTGCTCAGGTTTCGTTCGAAGTTTGCGCTCAATCCTCCAACCCCTCGACCAGCCCCCGCCCAAATCTCCATCCTAGTATTCATCCACCTATCCTCACCTGTTTCCGATCCCAACCTACGTCGACCACACTCAACTCCGCCGCAAACAGCTTACTCTCAGGCAGTGAGAATGTCAAGCAGTAACTATAAAGACAGTGAGGGCGAATCGCCATTGTCCCTAAACAAGCCATCCGTGCCGGCCGAAGACGCAGACGACAGCGATAAACCCCAGTTGTCGTCCCCAGACCAGCCAGCCGAGCCAGCTGAAGGAACAGACTGTAGCGACAGCGATGAGCACCAATCATCATCCCCAGGCGAGCCATCCTTGCCGGCTAAAGACGCAGACCACAGCGACAGCGATAAGCCCAAGCCGACTACGCGTGGCGTCAAGGAAATCATCCGGGAAAAACTCCGAGCCCTCGGCCGACCCGTACCACCTTCACCACCGCCACCTCCAAACCCGTCCAGTAACGCTCTATCACAGGAGCTGCTCGATCTTGGAGGCCAGGTTATCTACAAGAAATTCAGCTGCTGGATCGTCAAACACGCGTGTGGTACCAGATTAACCAAATTCTGCCAGGACGGAATCCGCCCCTCGGAAGCCGAAGCTATGCGCTTTGTTTCGGAGCATACCAGCATCCCTGTACCTCGTGTGTACGACGTCGGCGAGGAGCACATTACAATGGAGTTTATTGAGGGCGAAACGCTTGCCAAGGCGTGGGAAGATATACTCTCAGTCGAGGATAGAACTCTTGTTATCCGCCAGCTAAGGGATTATATCAACCAACTAAGGGCCATTAAGAGCCCAGACGGCATGATCTGCTCCTTCGGTGGGCGTCCGGCTGTCGACTGCCGCTTGTTTTATCACGAGGGTGGGCCATTTGAGAACGAGGCCACGTATAACGAGTTCTTACTCTCAGACTTGCATAGCCATGCAATTGTCCATGATATGATCCGTACTCAGATGCGTACGGACCACGAAATTGTGCTGACACACGGCGACCTACACGCTATCAACATTATGGTACGGCCGGGAGTCGGTGTTGTAGCTATCCTCGACTGGGAGCTGGCAGGTTTCTACCCCGAGTATACCGAACTGGTTAAACCATTCCGCCCGGCCAACTGGGGATGTGGCTACTATCGGGAGTTACACAACATCTTTCCACAACGTTATGACGCTGAGTTCTTGGTCGACCAGATGCTTAGTGTATATACCAGGCATTGATATTAGTGAGGGTCAGAGTCCGATGTTATAGACAGAATCACTGGTTAAATATTGTTACGCGCTGTTCGCCTGCCTCAGGTTACTTAGCGGTAACGGTGAACTGGGC
>MU857777.1:30368-43239 GCA_033296725.1 Corynascus novoguineensis | reverse complement strand
ACGTTGGTAAACGGGGGCAGGGCGGCGGCGCATGGGGCACGACGGTTGCTATTGGCCGAGCAGAACAAGACATGGAACCCGGGATGCAGGAGGAAAATGAAAAGAGGAAGTTGCAAATGAGCAGGCAGGTGAGGGCGCAGTGTATTTATGAAGACCCGGCGACTTGATCAATGAAGGGGCCGGTACCTAGGCTCGCTGGTCGAGGTACAAGATCGTGGTTCGAGGTGGGATCTGATTGGCCGGCCTCGGTGGATCCCGCAGGGAAAATGGAGGAATCAGAATTCGGCAGTCCCGACCACGGCACATGCATTCCACACTTGAATTCATCATCCTTTTCTACACATCTGATTCTGAATATTTACTTTGCTTTCCATGTACCAACTACATCAGTAATGGAAAATCCACGATTCGCTTGTACCCACGACTCGATTATCAGGCATGTTAGTGACACTCATAGTTCAGCTACTATCCTTACCAAGATAAGCCTTTTCCAGGACTTGTTGAGTCTCGTTTTTCGGCCTCCTTAACGTCATATTGCTCTCTGAAACCAACCTTGGGTATTCCCTCCTGCGCAACCAATCAACGTAGTTTGATCCGGACATCCTAGAGACCTAAAACTGTATCTTGAAACATTCCTGTCCGCCGAAAACTGTAGCTACCTAGCTATGTACCTTACCTGCTGGAATATAGTTCTCTTACTTCCATTCATCAGTAGTTAACTAGTCGAAGTGTAGCAGTTCCCTCATGCGGTGTAGTGAGAATATATTGTCGAGTTAGGCACGTGAAGTTATCAAATAGCATCGACCGCTACCCGCAATGCTCATGCCTTCAACAGTGGCAACTAAGCAGCAGGTCAATAGTTAATTAGTGATATCCGATGACCAAAGTATGGCCCAGAAGACCAGGTACAAGCATCACTTCTGGAAACATTCGGTAGTGCAGTAAGAAAGCCGGTCTGATTAGAAATCGAGAATTAGACAGTTACTGATCCAGTTGGTGCAGGGGGCGGGGGAGGGGGCAAAGCAATAGTCAATTTAAAATGTGTAGAAAGGGATATTCCATTCAAATGAGGGATGGGCACAGCAGAGCCGATATATGGCTCTACTTGCAACAACTACAACTGGCCACACCGCCGATTGGAGACCGGACGCCTGTGATCATATATCGCACGCATGGCCGCAATTGAGCTGTTGCTGAGCGAGCGAATCGGCGATCAACGCCTGGGTGACGGCACCTATAGGTGGGCGCCGGAATACATACAAACTGAGATGTGAGCGGTATCAATTTCCCCGCATGGAAGCAAAACGCAGTGAGAGATGCGAACTGTATCAGTTACGTTGAAAGACAAAAGAGACAGAGTACAGAAGAAACCAACGGAAGGAGTGGAGACAGAATCGAAGGGTAACCCGTTTAAGAGTGAGCTGCCAGCCGCTGTTTAGTAGTTTAGATTGGGAGTTAAGGTACCTACTTGTGAGGCAGACCAAGTATGATAGATCATTGCGACTCCATTCGATTCAAGCGATGTGAGATGGCCTTTTCGAGTCGCACAGTGGTCGTCTCGAGGTCCAACGAGCCGCTCTATTCCTTGTAACCATGGGCAGTGGCAAGCGACTCACCTTAGTTGGAATTGTTCTGACTCGGTAATAACTGGAAGTATGTACCTACGGACGTACATATGTAGTCTAGCTAGCTCGCTCGGTTTACTGCCTCGGACTTGGAATTCTTCCCATTGGCTTAAAAACTAAAACCGCCGGCCCCCAATGCAGTGATCAGCAAACTAGTGCATGTCAGACCCAGAAGCACGGTCCTGGCCTATGACATGTTATCTACACAGATTATCAAGCTGACCACTTTACCTACCCTGTCTGTATCCAAAGGTGGTGTAGTCTTGCATGCCCAATTTCCCGGAACCGCCAAGGCACCTGGCTTTGATTATACGCCGTAACTGCCGCCTAAAAGCGATCGGAATCACAACCAGAATGCCTGCCACTTGGGCTGCTGCTCTGACCCTCGGCACCTGCGGCCACTTTAGCCAGAGCCAATGATATCAGCCAATTCCGTCCAGTGTAACGGCTGCTAACAAAAAAAAAAGGACGGTTCGTTGAGTGTATATGGGGAATACCCATCAGCGGCCCCTCAATTTCCGGGATTGAAAACATATTGTTGTTGCAGACTGTCACATTGATCCGCAGGACCCTGGGTCGAGAACATAGCGAGGAAGATGACCATGACGGAATGCCGTGTGTCTTGCCTCCCCTCCCGCTACAAAAAGGTGGCCGGCTTTCCGGCCTCCACTACAATGACCGACCTTTTTTTCTTCAGCGTTCGAGTTTTGGAGCGTCTTAGGTCCAGGGCTCAGGCTGTAGTGTGTATAGACCAAGATGCGTTACCATTTGTTGTCTGCTCTCGCGGCCACGGCAGTCGCTGCTGCCCCGGCAGCGCCGTCTGAGTCGTATGACTACATTGTGGTCGGCAGCGGTCCCGGCGGCGGACCGTTAGCGGCGGACCTCGCGAGGGCCGGGTACTCGACGCTGCTGATCGAGGCGGGCGGAGACGAGGGAGACAACCCGACCTATGCCGACATTGCTAATTTCAACGAGGCGGCCAACGACGAGATGACGCGCTGGGACTTCTGGGTCAAACACTCGGATGACCCGGAGCAGGACCTCAAGTTCGAGCACACCACCTGGGACACAGGCGACGGCACCTTCTACGTCGGCCTCGACCCTCCTGAGGGCGCCAAGCTGCTGGGCATCCAGTACCCGCGCGCGTCTGTCCTGGGCGGGTGCGCCATGCACAACGCCGGCGTGTGCTCCATGCCCGCCGACGACGACTGGAACATCATCGTCGAGAAGACGGGCGACACGAGCTGGTCGGCCGAGAACATGCGCAAATACTTCAAGAAGATCGAGCGGAACGAGTACTTGGCTCCTGGGGATGACGCCCACGGATACGACGGTGAGTGTTCTACGCACACCCCTATCATGGAACGTACCCGGCAATCTTGGTGTTAACGCTTCGAATTTTAGGCTGGCTCGCGACCTCGGTGGCCGACAATTCATGGGCTAAAGACGATAGCCTGCCGGGGACCAAGATCCTCCGCAAGCTGGCCGAGCTGACGGGTCAAGACCCGGACCAGGCGGCTGATCTGGTCAACCGCGACATTCTCGAGGTGGGCGACAAGGTGGATGAGACGACATCCTTCTACAACATGGTGACGCACGCCGACAGCAAGGGCAAGCGCAGCAGCCCGAACAACTACGTGCGCGCAACCCTGGCCGACCCGGCCGAGTACCCGCTGACGGTCAAACTGCACACGCTCGTGACGCGCGTGCTCTTTGACGAGGCCTCGCTCGCCAACGGCAGCACGCCGCGCGCCGTCGGCGTCGAGATCATGGAGGGAGCGTCGCTGTACAAGGCCGATCCCAAGCACGCCGATGGCGCCACTGGACCCGTGTCGCAGATCAGGGCCACGCGCGAGGTCATCGTGTCCGGCGGCGCCTTCAACTCGCCCCAGATCCTCAAACTCAGCGGTATCGGCCCCGCCGACGAGCTGGCCAAGTTCAACATCAGCGTGGTTAAGGACCTCCCCGGCGTAGGCGAGAACCTGGGTGACAACTACGAGGGCGGCGTGCTAGCGCTTGGAGCTGCCCCAATCGACACGGGCCTCATCACGCTGCTCTTCCGCACCCCGTCGGCCCCTACAGCCAAGCGCAACATTTACACCTGGTGCGGTGCCTTCTCCTTCGAGGGCTTCTGGCCGGGATTCCCAACCTACCACGGTCCGACCCAGTACGAGTGCGCCATGGTGCACCTGGCGCCCAAGTCTCAGGCAGGCTCCGTCCGCCTCGTCTCGGCTGACCCGCAGGACAGGCCCGAGATCAACTTCCGCTTCTTCGAGCACGGCGGCGACGAAGACCTCGCCGAGCTCGTCGAGGCCGCCAACCTGCTGCGCAAGGCCTTTCAGGCCGCCGGCGATCCGGTCCTACCCTTCGATGAGCTGCACCCCTGCCCCGGTAGCGCGGCCAACCGGACCTGCGACGACGCCGCCCAGGCCGAGTACCTCAAGTTGCAGGCCTACTCACACCACGCCACCTCGACGTGTTCCATCGGCGGCGACGATGAACCCCTCGCCGTGCTCGACTCCAAGTTCCGCGTCCGCGGTGTCGAGGGCCTCCGCGTCGTTGACGCCAGCGCCTTCCCCGTCGTCCCTGGTGCGTTCCCCAGCTGCCCGACCATGATGCTCAGCGCCAAAGCGGCTGAGGACATTTTGGCGGCCGCCGAGGAGACCGACAAGAAGCGGCGCAGGCTCTTTGCCTAGTTCTCGATATAGTGAGAATGTTGGTGAGATACCTATCAAAATTTGTCTTTAGCAAGGGGACGATGGGCAGTAGGGGCACAATAGTAGACTAAGCAATAGAAAATACAATAGCATTTGGAAGCTAGAATGCCTTTGACGAATCGCAGATCAAAACAGAGCCGTTATTTCTAGTCATTGTTGCAAAAGACAATTCACGCCCGTAGCGGCAATTTTTTTTTTTTTCTTTAAGCTGCTCTTAAAAGTGTCTACACTCTACTACCTCCCCTGATAAATAGAGAGCCGCCCGTCTATTCAAACATATCGCTTCGTTCTATGATCTTGAGCCTGACATGAATGCCAAGTAAGCGCAACAATAGATCTCTCACATCTTGGCCTTCAACTCGCTGTTCCACCTCTCGTCGATCTTCGCGACCTCTCCCCTTTCCCGCCTACTCCTCCTCTCCTCCTCCGCCTCCGCTGCCTCCCGCTGCCACAGTGCCACCTCCCCTTTGAGGAAGCCGGCAACCGCCTCGGCGCACTCGCTCACGCGCTCCATGGCGACGAGATGCCCACAGTCGAGTACCTCCTCGCGCACCCGCCGCGCCACCGCCCCGCCACTCCCCCCCACCCCCGTTCCCGTCCGCTCCATCTTGATCCGCCGCGCCTCCGGGGTGGACATGTCCGACTTCCCGCCGAACACGTACAGCACGCCCGGGCGGAGCTCTGGAAGCCGCAAAAAGGCGTGGGGGGGCTCCGGGCGGTAGAAGGAAGGATACTTCTGGGCTCCCTCCAAGTTTGGATCCCGGTCGCGCAGATCGGTTCCAGCGCCGCGGTAGGTCGGCCGCAGAAAGGTAAAGACTTCTTGGTGCTTGGTCGTCGCCAGCGTAACGGGGCCGTCTCCTCCTTTTGGCTTTCCAGAAGAAGAAGGAGGCTGAGGGTACAGTGCGGTTGGGAGGTCGCGCAAACCGTGGCGAACCCACAGGTCGAGCACGCGCGGGTCCCACGTTTGGTAGAACTTGGACTGGCGGAACTTTGCGGCAGCGGCCGCACGCGAGTCCCAGAGGTCGCGCCGTCGCGTCGACGCGGCCGCTGGCTCGATACCCGTGATGGCCGTCTGAATGACCGGGTCGATCAGGACGAGCGAGTGCAACAGCCGTGGGTTACCCAGGGCAAGCAGGGTGCTTTTTGAAAGTTAGTACTTATGGGTCCTTTAGCTCTTCACTGGGCCCCTCGACCCCTAGATAGTTTGCTCACAGTTGCGCGCCGCCCATACTGTGGCCAATGCCAACCAGAGGATGCGGCATCTCGTCGCGCTTCTGGTTGATCAAATTGGCCAGGTCCCGTGTGTGATCCCACCAGCTTGCTGCAAAAAAATGTCAGCTTCAACATTCAACAACCCACTGGCTGAATCGACTGGGCACCCCTTCCTGCGACCTTCAGGAGGACTCACGATCGTTTCCGAGAATCTTCTCGTTCAGCACCCCGGACTGCCCCTGGTTCCACATGTCGGCGATCCAGATGGACCGGATGCGGATGCCGCTCTTCGTCAACCTTGGGTACAACTCGTCCCACAGCGGCTCATATAACTCCTGCGGGCGTGCTCAGCTTACTGTGTTCTTTTTTTTTTTTTTTTTTTTTTTGCAAGAGCTTCCTCAACGAAGAGTAGCGACTTACCTTGGGGAACCCATTGGCATGGGCGCCAATGATGGTCACGTCGCCTGGTTGGGGGTTTAGGTTGTCCAGCGGGATGTACTGCTTGACTGCGAGCTGTGGCCTGTCTGCGTCGCCATTGGCGGTAGCTCCGACATACTCCCGCGAGTGCGAGCAGTTGACCGTGTGCTCGACCACACGGAACAACTCGGGCATCTTGCTCGGCCGTTTATGAGAGAGATGGGGAGGGTACTGAGGATTTGGAAGATACGAGACGGAATAGGATGACCCGGACAAAACGTGTTTCGAAGCCGATGACACCACAAAGTATGTACCCCGAACATAACGTGTTTCTTGGCGGTTGTCTGTTCGGCCCCTGAACAGCCTCGGCTAGTGGACAGCCGTTGGTGCTTCGCTGCCAGTGGGGAACCCAGCCTGAGCAACCCTCCCATTGGACGGCTCTATGGACCGGTTAAGCTTCTCCGCATCATTCAACCGACTATTGCTTGCATTTGAACACGACATGTAAATATGGCTCACAATTAGTACGTCGAGCATCCCTTGTAATTGCTGAAGATACAAATACGAGCAAGTAGACGTTACAATAGCTGGGACCCAATGCGCAAGAATGAGTTCGTTACTAGGAGGCTTATGGTGACCACATGATGAAAATTGTAGTTAACCACAAGTTAAAGTCAACCAGTCAAACAGTTAAGTTAGCTAATTAGTTAGTTAATTACTAATCACTTATCATTAACTAGAGAGAAATGGCTTGTAGATTGTGAGACTTAGATTTGAAAGACAAAACGAACCAAAGGAATTGGGTATTCGTCAACCTGGGCTTTTGAACCACAGAGCAAAGGTAAATGAGTCGCTCAGCATTGCGGGCGACTTCTAGCGTGGATGCAATTGCTAGTTACCTCTTAGTATGTTTGACATCAATGCATCTTGACAATTGGCCATCCTGTATGAGACATGTAAAAGATTGAAATATTATATCGTTATTGAAAGAGTGGGCGACCAGAATAAGAATCTAACCGTCAACGCCGCTTCCTTCCCCAAACCTGGCATTGGGCCTGTGCAGTTTACGGATCCTGGTATCGCTGGTGATAACGGACGGGGGATGGCCGTGGGACTTGGTTGTACGAGACAGTCTACGGCGAATCATCATGTCAGTTCTTCTGTTGGAGTTCCGGCCGCATAACCGGAGCACTTACCACTTCTCGTTGCACTAAAATCTCCTCCTGCGACTCGGCGGCGTCTGAGTTGGAGCAGGCCGCTGACTTCAGATTGTGGCTGTCACTTCTGAGCGAACCGAGCGCGACGCTCTTGGTACTCTTGACGCTCCTGTGGGTGCCGAAGCTCGAGTTCTTCCTTCGGGTGCCTCGGGAACCGTCGCCCGAGCGGTTCTCGGAGGCGCGCGCGCGGGTGGTGATGAGCACCTTGAGCGCAGGGAGGGTACCGACCACGACAGCTGAGCGATGTTTAGCGTGATTGCGTGGCGAAGGAAGCAACCCAACGAAACAAGCTCGAATCAAAGAAACGCGGGATTAAAGGGAGACTTACATATCGAAGCTGCCAGTGTGGACCAGACTAGCAGCAAAGTCAAGTCGACAAACCCCTGCTGGGCAAGGCTCTGATTCGCCCGAATGATGGCAAAGACGATCATGACGAAGCCCAAACTAAACAGGCAGACCAGACCGAGCTTCTGCTTAAAAGATACGTTGATGTTGTAGATGAGACGCAGCGGCATGGCCATGATGCACAGGTCCGTGAAGACATCGACGGCGGTGCTGAAGTAGACGCTGAAGTTGCTCGCCCATACATTCTGAGGCGACGCGCACGTGTTGAAGCCGAAGAAGTTCCCGACGTCCGGACCGCAGGACAATGCCAGCGTCGTCACGCAGCCGCCATAAGCGAGCACGGTGAAGACGGCCAGTACGAACCACGCGCGTCGATACCATGTCAAGTCACGGAAGAGGCGCCAGTAGAGGGCGAGAAACGCACCCTTGACAGACCAGAGCACGGTCCAGAAAAGGATAACGATGGGGAACTGAAAGCGTAGGTAGGTCTGAGTTTGGGAGATGATTCCTTCGGCCGAGAAGTCCGACACGGTACCCGATAACAAGCCGGTGATGTAGTACAGGCTGGGGAGCTGGATGGTCTCAAGGATGCACAAGGCGAGCAGCGCGGTTAGGGCGAGCAAGAGCCAGCAGTCTTCAAAGGGCACAATCCAGCGGCTTGCGGCGGAGCGAACGCGGATGAGGGTACGCAGGGCGACGAGGAGGAATGCAGCCGAGAAGCAAACCCATATGAGAATGAGGAGCGTCCTGTGCGGGAGGACAACGTCGGTGTTGCCCGAATCGATAGACGCCATCGTGGTCACTCTAGCTTCAGTCCCGTCTTGATGGCGGCGAAGACGAACGTCTTTGTGCCTGGCATGACACGGTCTGGAAAGGTCGGTTCGTTCCGGTCGCCAAGGTGGTCAAGCTCTCGAGGCACAACCAGGGAACCCGGACCAAACCCAGTAGGGCAGAGAGGTATGTACCTTTTGTAAAGTCCGCAGTGCTCAGGCGGCCTTTCGATCGCGGCGGGGTCTAGAGTGCAGTTGGTTATCACACATTCATATCAATTTCGCCCCCGGCTGGATCAGTGAGGGTTCAACGGCGATATGGCACGATATGGGCAATAGTGGGCCGTGGAGCGTTCACTTTGTTGGTCGCTTGTCAACAATAATAGGGGGCCTTGGGGTGCCGAGAACAGCGCTTCTGGCCAACGGAAAGGCACGCCATCCGCATCTTGGGGCCGGCTGCCGCCGTCACACCTTCTCGTGGCGTTTGGTGGTTGCGATAGGCTCAACCGCCCTCCAGTGCTCTGGTGGCACAGTTTGCGGGGTGCCCTGAATCTGCATTTGAGTGGTTGCGATGGACGGGGTTATTGCAGGGTTGATGAGGGCCTGGTCGAGGCCAATCGCCAGTGGTTGCTCCTGAACCCCCGCGTCGTGGTGCGACCGCGTTTCCCATTGGCTAGTTTGGCTTTTTCTGTGATGTTCGCCGCTGGGAGGGGAGCGCCAATGAGAGCTTGAAAAGGCCTGATTGCGCAAGAGAGCTGATTTTTGATCACGGGATGGGCGGTTATCGCGTGTCTTTCTTTGGGTCGAATTGCAGGCGTCGCTGAATGAGTTACGAATATAACAACAGCATTGTCGAGCCCATATATTTGTCTGGTTTCGATTGAGCGACGTTAAGCTGAACTCTCGAAGGTCACGGTCCCGAATGGGCGCGCAGTGGGTCATCGACGCTGCTGCTGCACGCAATTGCATGGCTCGCTTCCACATTGTCGGGCGTCGCTCCCGATACCTGGTGTGTGCCTATCGGGAATTGGCCGGCTCAGCCAGTCCTTATTCTCGTTAAGAGCTTCACCCTTAAACTGTTTTCTTTCTGATGCGATAACGACCTAAGTCCTTTCAAGTTCAATGTTGTTGTTGTTCTTGTTGTTGCCTTGGCCTACTTCCAGTTTGATTTTTGCAATAACTATGTTAAGTTACCCGAGCCACCAATTGGAGAGCTTAGGCCAGCAAACCCTCATTACTTGGTAAGTCACGGGACAAATACATACGTACCTTACCGTGTACTAACAGTTCGGAGTGGATGACAATGTCGCAAATGCCCAACACTGCACTTCGCGACACTGGCTGCGCTATCCATCAAACAAGGCTGCACACAAGGCCAAGCATCAACGGCCACATTGGCCTCGTGTTCGGAACGGGATTTAGAGATTTCACGTTACGGCAACGACCCACCACCAACCTGCCATGATGTCAGGGCCTTGAGTTACCAATCCGGGTCGGTTTTCGTTGTCAAGTCCCAACGTTTCTGGTTCACTGAGAGGCCCTGGTTCGAAAGGCCCCGGCAGCTTCGTCCCCAGAACACGTCACCAGGCCGCTGGACCATGCGGGTTCTGCATGCAGTACCTTGAACCTCGTTGCACCTCTCGTCTCAAGGCACGAATACCATTCCGACACATCGGTAATATCGAGCGATATGCGTCTGCATAAGAGCGATGTTTCGGGATTCATCATCGCCCTTACCATGTTGGACTAGTTGCGTCGCTTCCATGGAGCAAAGAGGAAGCCCCCGGCTTGCGCTCTCTGCGATCTTGCTTCCTTTGGGTTTAGCCGTGTCCAAATGGCAGGGTTGACCGCCACGTTGCCGAGCCGATGGACTGGGTCCAGCACAGGGATTGGGAAAAAAAAAATCAACTCTGGCGATTGATGCGCCTTCCGACGGAACGACAACACAGGCCCGGCCGAGGTGGTACTTAAGGTGGTCATGGTGCCCTCGCGCAGGTTGCACTCCACTGGAACAATTGCAGAATTTGAGGTACCATGCAGAAAACATGTTCCGGTCAAACCTCACGTTCCTCGCGCTCGCATGGGCTCTGCTACAGGCTCACCTGATATCAATAAAGATTCCCCAAGCACACGCCTGGCCAACACCAACCAAGTGGCTACCGCACTTCAAGAGCCACCGACCCCCGCGCGAACACTATGCCCGGCGCAATTTCAAGACCATCTCGAGCATCTACAACCTGACCGTCTACCCTAACCAACTTCCCATCTTTCAGGCCGGCGGCGCAGCCGTTCCCGAGGGTCTCTTTAGCAGGGAAGTGGTTGGGCGAGTCGATCCCGTCGGCAATTTCACCGATTTCGATGAATCGATTGAGTACTTCTTTGCCCTCTCTCCACTCCCGCAGGCCAACCCAGTGAAAGCAGCCATCACGGGCTATCAAATCACCGAGTTCAGCTCGCAGTGCCGCGATGTTGCCGCCTCGGTTGTCTACCTGTACTCCAGTGTCGTGAATCCGGGCTGTGCCGACCATGGCAAGCCGCTACCGCCGCTGAAGCAGGTCGCATTTTGGCGTTTCGACAAGCATGGCGCAGTGCTCAAGTACGACGCCTGGATCCCAAACCTGAACAGCTGGGTGGAGTCTACCACGAGGACCAATGCCGCCGACCCGCAGTCCCGGGCTGTCACGATTGAGCAGATCTGCGGGGCCACTCAGATGCTGTGCCGTGGTCCCAATGCGCAGTGGGGCAGCGTCGAAGAGTGTGTGACGACTCTTTCGCTGAAGAATTTCGGCTCGTATGATGAAGCCTGGGGCGACAACATTGTGTGCCGGAGCATTCACGTTGTGCTCACTCAGGTGCGGCCTGATGTAAGTTTGCATCGTCTGACAAACAGCCGAACCTCTCGTATCTGACCGGAATAACAGGTTCACTGCTCTCACGTTGGCCCGACAGGAGGTGGCAAATGTGTGAATGAGGCGTATCCCGCCAACTATTTCTCCGACGAGAAACTATACGGGCAGCCCACGGGCGAAACCTTCATGTGCGATTAGACGACGACGATGATGATTGACGGATCACGACCCCTTAATGTGTGTACACGTGAATAGACAGCGTACATAACGCTCGTTAATCAGTATTAGTTAGACTAGATAGAGCTTACGAGCCGACGACGAGACGAGTCATGACGGGCGGCACCAATTGAATTTCTGTTTTCGCGCTGCTGCGTCTTTTCGTCCTAATCTTGACTGTACTTTGAACTTAAAACAAACGTTATGTGTCAATTTACGATACTTAGGTCAACAGTATACGTCCGTAATTTGCAATGATACCCATAACAGTAGGGCGCCGCACTCCTAGATCACTTATCTCAGGTCAATCATCCTTTTCAACTCCTTAGTCCACCGATTACGACAGAAAACAAGATGGATGTCATCTCCCGCTCTCAACGCTTCATCGCTGTCCTTGCCTCCCTCCGACCGGGTATTCGCTGTTCATATATTTGGCATACTCGACCACCACTTCTTCGGTTGTGACAATCTTCCCTGGCGGTGGTGACGGTGGTAACTCCACCATGTCCGGCAGCGAGCTCTCCTTGCTGTCCGTATTGATGGTATTTCCTGGAACAGAAGAAGACGGGTCCGACAACGACCTATCCGCGCTACCCGTCGCTGTACTGGGACGATCGCCGCCGGCAAAGGCTAGCACGCTCAACCCGCTAAACCGGCTTAGCCCACTCCACCTCCAACCTAAGCTCCCGCCCCCCCAGCGGCGACTGCGTCCGATGATGCTGATGCTGATGAGGAGGGTGATGGTGATGGAGCTGCACCTCCTTGCTCCAACCGGACGACGACGTCGTGCTCCTGCTCCTGCTCCTGCTCCTGCTCTGATCCCTTCTGCTCCCGCTCCTCCTTCGATGGCCAGACCGCCCCGCGCTGCTGATTACGACATGGCTCCGCCCCGTGCCCCTTTCGCCCGGCGTCCCGGCGTACATGGAAGACCAATGAGCCATGCCGTCGGCATCCCCGCCTCCATTGACACTTGCACTAGTGGTTGATTCGAGAGGGTGATAGAAACTGGGCGGGTCGGGGGGCGGGCGCATGCCCGAGTCGCGGACAAGGGCGCGCAAAATGGGAATGGAGGCGGCGACGATGGTGATGGCGGACTCAGCGGCAGCCAGGATGACGAGCTGTGTGGTGGCCTCGGTGAAGGTCGCGTTGGAGATGGATGGCAACTGGGTGATTTTGACAATGGAGGTGATGCCAGCACTGAGGGGGAATGTCAGTATTTATTTACCCTGACAAGCGTTGTCAAGGACTCGACTCGCAGGTAAAAATGTGGATCTCTCATTATCGCAAGGAATGTACAGACGAAGGACGCTGGAAAGCAGAGAAGGAACAAAAGAAGGCTGACTTACAAAATGCCCATGCTCATAGCCACCATCACGCCGACCTTTTCCTTGCGGTTCATGGTCAAGGTCCAGATAATTTTCCAGGGGAGAATGGCGAGAACAATATCCATGGCGCCAGAGTAAACTGAGGCGGGCATCGTCAGCTCAAAAATTGGTACTGGGG
>MU857777.1:0-30358 GCA_033296725.1 Corynascus novoguineensis | reverse complement strand
AAACCGGTGATGGCTTACCGGCTGTGAAAATATTGTATCGGATCTGGACGATCTTCGGCCAGCAGGTGCCCTCTAGGTACGGGTGCCACACCTTTTCAATGGGCATGCACTGCGCCCAGGTGATGGCAATGGCCACGCCAAGGCAGGCGTTAACCGTGATGATGATGAACCAGACGAACGCCCTGATCCACCCTGTCGAAATGCGCAAGACAGTGACGGCGAAGGAGGTCTTGCTCCACAATGCCGCAAGAATGGAAAAGGAACCTGCAAAGTTGGAGAAGAGGAGGAAATCGCCAAGATTAGCGAAGTTGAACTGGGTGAGCGGCCGTCCAAGGCCCAGAGTGATGGAGGCCGAGATGAAGGCGCAATCGGCCACGAGAGCGAGCTGTCCAAACGCCCCGAGAATTAGAGAACTCATGTGACCGCAGTTGAGCTCTACCTGGGGAAGGAGAACTCACCCATGAGCCTATTAGTAGATAGTCATCCCACCACAGTCCCCGGTGCCTTTTGAATTTGCAATACACCCGCAGGGCAAGAAAAGCCGATGATAGCGCTGTGAGCAGCCAGATGGTAGAATTGAACTGCGGGCCAAAGTCTGTCGAGGGTGGCAGAGTGAAGACGTCTGGGCCTTGGTTGGCCCTCGTATCCACTACCTTGCTAGTCGCCATGTGTGGTGATTGATTGCGGAAATGCGTCCCATATCGAGGCGACAGCTGGAAATTGCGATCAGACGAAGAGTTGGACGTGGATAGCCCGATGGTCAGAACGCCGAGACCTGGCATCAGAAGTTGAAAGTCGAGTACAGGATAAGCTCAGTCACAAGCGAGCAATGATGATCTAGCAGCCCTCCAGACCGTAGTTGTCATATGCGGCGAGGAGGATCTGTGGAGACGGGAAAGAGGAGATATGGATCTGGAACCCGGGAAGGCAAAACGGGATGAACATTCGGGATATTTACACGAGCCGCTAAGCCATGGATGACCCGGGCGGGCGGGACCAGCGATCTGATATAGACCCAAACCTGCAACTTCCAGAGACTAAGGGCAGAGGACAACGAGACAAATGGTGGAAGATCTGGCTGCAGGAACCTGACGATCTAGCTCGAGAGTCAATGCAAAGAGGACAAAGAGGACAAGGCAGCCGGGGCAATCTCTGGCCGAGTTCACCGAATCCTCAAAACCTGAAGTTAACCTACTTGGGTATTGTTTGCTAGGTGCCATGTCCTCTCTGGTCCAGACCGCAAAGGGTGCGAAGGCTACTCAATCAGACATCGACTGTGGTCCGGGAGACTGACGCTCCCATCTTTGAAGAATGCAAAGCGCTGCATTAGGAAGCCGACTCCTCCTTTGTGTCGTAGCTCGGACGGCTTTTCCGTCTCACAAGTGTCAATGCGTGGGGCTCCTGGAGATCCTCGCCCCCGGATCGACGACAAACTGTGTGAGCCTGAGCCTTTGCGCAGCGGCAATTGCGAACCAGTTGCCTAGCATGTTAGACGACAATCCACAAAACAAACGCCGCGCATATCGACCTCAGGAGCCAACGGCCAGAGTTGCGTGACAAGGAGGAAATCTGGTGCGGTACCCGATAGTTTAACATGGATGCTTGAAAACAGCGTGCAGGACGTTTCCAGCCATATCTTGCTGTAAACATATGAGTTTTCAAGAGAATTGCTAGACTCGAAGCGTCTTGATCTGACTTAGCCTTTGCGGTGAGCTCTTGGGGAGGGCCAACAGTAAGAGCTGAAAGGCGGCATGTGGGAGAGCTGCATAGAGATTGAACTGTGTGCAAGTTCTAAAACACCCCACATCCCGGATCTTATCCAACAGCCATTTTCTGAAACAACCCAAGGTTCGCAAGGCACTTTGCTAGCAAATAGGAGAGAAGACAGTTGTCTAACTTATCTGATTGATTTGATAGTTGCATCTCAACGCTTCGTCATAGTCGTGGTTTTATCGAAGGTAAGGTAACTCCCTGAATTCTCTTTTCACTTTGGCTGTCAGAATCACAAGCATTGGATCTTGTGATTGGCTCAAAAGTATCTAGAAAGAAACGAGAGCAACCGAAGAAATCGAACTCTTGTTTAGTGTTTGTATTGTTTATATTGCTCCGTCAAGTTGGATCGCGAATGGAAGGGGTTAGTCCTTAGAAGTAAAGTCGTTACACTACCCTTTCTCGTTGCAAGAATGCTAAATGTTCTTAGGTCAAGCTACTTACATGTCATGATTTCCAAGTGAACACCTGGTATTCGGACGTGATTTGGCCCTTTTTTTCTTACTATCCAACCCTGTTTCCAGCCGGCTATAGTCAAATGCTAGCTCTCGCGAATGAGAATTTCGAGAACAAGTTGCTTTCTGAGTCTCTCACTCGTGCCCCAGCTGAAAGGTCAAGCACTTTCAGATCGGCTAATAAACCCAATATGCAGCAGTCAAACCCTATACCTGTGTATGGCGTGTCGCATTTTGCACATATCAACGGGCGCAACGCTTTGCCGTGCCAAATAACGGTATATCTCCACGATCTCCCACATCATCTCCTTGACGAAAGTGTTGCCATCTGCAGCGCTGAACCCCGCCAATGCCAATGAGGACGGTCGCACTACGAGCCGTATTCAGCTTCTCAAATATCAGTATCGATTCCAGACAGATATTCTTTTGCAAGAGTTCGAAGGCGTGGATGTAACCGAAATAGCTGGCTAGATCCTGCGCGATGCGAATCCGCCATAGTAGAACAAAACGGTGTGCAATTTTGGGCGGAGCGAGACCGGGCGCAGACTCTGCAGTACGTCAGTATTCTCCTACAGGTTCAGCACAGAAGTTAAAAAAAGCCCATCTTTTATCCCATCTTGACGCGTGTTCTACGTGTCACATAACTATGTTATCTTTCCTAGTTTCTGCCTCCGTCTTCCAGTTTCCTTCCTTTCGAATCAAGTCTTTGTAAAAGATGAGACATTTGGGTGACTCCCACCTACAACCTCCTAAGCATCGCACCAAGCTCGCTCGTTAGTTCCTTCCACCATCACTCTTCTTCGTCATGTGCATCAGAATCATCTTTCTCTGCCCTTTTTGTCGGTCCCCTTCGGGCCAAACGACAACAATACTCACGCACGGTCGTGGCTGTTGGGACCGCGTCCTAGTCGAGCGACTCATGGCAACGCAACACTTCTACCCGGGCTGGTCCTGCACTACCCCCGACTGCGGTTACAGCCGCAATAGTCAGGAGCGCGATGCCGAAGAGATGAGAAAGCTTCAAGCGGACCAGGCCTGGAACGCCACAGGCAGTGACGCAGACGATGAAATGTGTGGTAAGCCGGCCGGTTGCTCGACCACTCTTTTTTCTCATCGGCGCTGACCCCAAGTTAACGACAGGTGATGAGAGTGACGCGATAATTGAGAATTCTGACAGTGACATGGAAACCGAACCCGCCAACTTCAGGGCCACCCGCAGCCCCAGCGTAAAACGGGAACCCAGATCCGTCGACTGGTCAGTAGTAGTATCATCATCTGAGAGCTTGACATCCGACGGGGAGACAGGGTCAGAGAGCGGCGCTGCCAGTGCCAAATCGGACCGCCCCATCAAAACTGAGCGTACGCCTTCAACTTCCCCCCCTTTGGTCCGACAACACCTTCACCAAGATACTCGTGAAAAAGTCGGTGCCCAGGCTGGCGCTGTCGCGACCAGGTGCCACTGGCTAGGCTACAACAGCAACAAAAACCGGTTGCCAGCCAGCCTTGATCCTCAGATCAATGACCGCATCATGGATCTAATACTTGAGATCACACGGTATCGCCTTGCCTTCCCCGAATCAGAGAGATGGTTTGCGCCAGAGGAGGAGCTTCTGGTAATCCTTCGAGCCCAGAATATGTCGTACAAACATATTGCAAAGGTCGGTAACTATCCAGCAGCCACCGAGACAACCTTTTCTTGTGTATCAGCCAGACTAATTGAATTGTGTGGTTAACAGAACTACTTGGTTCGGCACTCCCACAACGCGTGCGCCACCCGCCTGGTGGTTCTGAAGAGACGCCGGGCCGCTGAGGAGTGAGAGATGGAGTACCTTCTGTTGGGCGTTGTTCGTCCTGATAAACTGAGAATTCGAAGTATTTCAAAACGAACTCTGTCCAGAGTCTCATTGCAGGTGTGAGAGCACATGTAGGATGAGATTGGGAAGCTTGAGGTGGAGAAATGCCTGTGATTTAACTTCTTCTGGCTAGTGATGCGGAGGGCATGGGACAAGTAGGAGCTATCGATGGGTGCTTGATTGATTAGGGACCCCATCGCCAAAAACATGCGAATACCGCCAGTGCCTATCATGCCTATCATGGTGGTAGTTATATAATCAGATGCTTTGACCTAAGCTTTGAGACTCTTTGACCACCTGCTTGAGGTGCGTTACTAATTCCTTCCCTGGCCTAGCAAGTAACTCGCCGTGGCTCAACTGTCAAAGCAGTTGACACTCTGGTTCGCGTCAAGTTGTCAGTGTTTTTCTGTTGGTTATCCAACCTGAACTTAATAGACAGGGTCTTGGCCCCTTCTCCACACCATTCCAATGCCCCACAGCTGCGGTAAAGCCCTTCCTTCGTAGAAACATGCCAGGACCTGACCGACCAGGAGCCCAGTCGGCGTCCCGAAGCGTCGTCCCGTCGCGGCCACGTAATGTTGGGATTTCAAAGTCACATAACTAGTTAGATCTTTGGGCGTGAGTAAAAACGTCCAAAATGGATTCCACAACGCGAGCATCACGATGATAACCGACAGGGACGTTTGTGAACGGAAGGAGGACAAGGTATGCCTAATGAGGCCGCAAATCGACCGCCGGATATTGTACGTATTACACCACACAATTTCACATAGTTACTGTACATGGCGATCTTCAACGGGGATCGCCAGTCACCTAGCCTCTAATCTGGGGATGTGAACGTCTTCGAGCCTCGCCCTCAGCACCCTCTCGGCTGAAGCGGGATCCATGCGCTGCTCGGTGCCGGCCCGCATCATCTTGCCGACCAGAAACATGAGCTTCCCCTGCGGATACGCCCTGGCCTTGCCTTGCTTGAAGCGCAGGAACTCGCCAACCACCTTGTCCTCTCCCTCGACGACCTTGTCGGCAAGCTGCGCGTACTCGGCCTCGGACAGCTCGTTGAACCATAAGTTCTTCGCGTCGATGGTTTGCGTGACGCTGTCGGCCGGGATCTCGCCACGGAAGATGCCCCAGAGCAGTTCCTTGGCGACCTTGGCGGTGATATCCTTGCGGTGGAGATGTGACAAGATGGCCGCCAGGGCCACCGACGGCACGTGGCACTCGCCCTCGGGGGTCATGCCCAAGTCAGAGGGAAACTCGGTGAGCTTGCCCAGCTCGTGCAAACACCAGTTGGCGGCAAGCAGAGCGTGACGCTGGTCGGGCGCAATTGCGCCGCCGTTCTCGTCACCGAGCCCGAGACGCGCCTCGAGCGCATCGAGAACGTTGTAGAAGTATTGTATCCGGGCGCCGTCATCTAGCGTCATGAGGGAAAGGGCGTCCTTGGCGCTCAAGCCGTACTTCTCGATGAGCCCGTCGATTTCGGCGTCCGGCAGGACCCCCATAGACGAGGCCAGGTGGGCGACGAGGTCATCCCCGATGACGACCGGGCCTAGGTCTGGGTCGGGCATGTACCGGTAGTCCACCTCACCCTCCTTGCCGCGCAGACGGCGCGTCTCGGTGCTACCCAGAGACCAGCCACGGGTCTCGCCCTCGATTACGCCGCCGGCCTCGAGCACGGCAATTTGGCGGTCGCGCTCGGCGATGATAGCGTCCTCAACGGCCTTGAAGCTGCTTAAGTTCTTGATCTCGGTACGCGTTCCCAGCTCCCTCCCGTCGGCGCCGCCCGTCCTGCGGACGGAGACGTTGACATCGGCGCGTAGACCGCCGGCCTCCATGCCCAAAACGCAGGCGTCGACCGAGGCGAGGAGCATTTGGACTTTGCGCACAAAGGCGGCGGCGGTGGCCGGGTGGCGGATCTGCGGCAGCGTAATGATCTCAATCAGCGGCAGGCCGACACGGTTGAAGTCTAGCCAGTGTACGCCGCCGGGCTGGGCCGTTGTCTTGGCCGTGTCCTGCTCCATTTGAACCTGCCGGATGCCTATCTCGACGCGGTCGCCGTCCTCGGGGGCGATGCCGTCGCGGGCGTACAGCACGACGCGGCCGTCGCGGGCAAACGGATGATAGTATTGCGTGATCTGGTAACCAGCCGGCTGATCCCAGTGGAAGTAGTGTTTGCGGTCGAAGCGGCTGACGGGCTGGATAGCGCAGTTGAGGGCCAGGGCGGCGCGCACGGCGGGGATCAGGGTCTCGGGCTGGAAGAGCGGCTGCGATCCCGGCATGGCGACGTCAAACAGGGCGACATGACTGTTCGGTTTGTCGTTAAACGAGGTAGCGGCGGGTGAGAAGAGCTTGCGGGCCGTGTTGAGCTGCGCATGGATTTCGATGCCGACCGTCAGCTCCCACCCGGGCACCGTCTGGTTGTCGGCCTTGTTCTTCTTCCTTTTTCCGGACGCCTTAAGCACCTTAGCCTGCTCTTTCAGTTGCTTGCGGAGGGGTGCTGTAGTGGGTGCGGCGGTTGCATCCGAAGGGACTGCTGTCGCTGGCTCGACTCGAGTACCGAACGCTCGACTTGGGCTTGTTCGGTTTGCTTGGCGCAACGCCGCGATCCGAGGAAGACGCGCATTCAGACAACCTCGACGGCTGAGTCGGCCCGTCAGCAAGTATCTGCTGAGTTCGGTGGTCGGAATCCGACTCATGGTGGGCTTTGGTCAATGTAGGCGAGCTCCTAGAAAGACCGTTGATGCGACGAAATGTTCTGGGGGATTGGCCCTGGGGCGCGTTGTGCCAAGCCTTGGTGCAAGTGATTGTGTGCAAACCGCTGGCGCCTGTCGCCAGCTGCGAGTCGTCCTCGGAATTACGGCGCTCGCAACCTCTCCAAGCTCGCTGCTGAACCTTTTGATCAAGCGATTGATCACGATTCTGGTTTTGTGCACGAAACGAAAAGACTCGAAGAAGGCCCAGGGCATTACAAGTTTCGCACATGACTATTTTGGGAGTATGGAAACCCCAAACCCCCCCAACCCCAACAAACAACGGTCGCCATCTTCCCACTCATTCCTAACGCTTTGCCTCTCGCGTTCCAGTTGTACTGTGAGTACTGGACATGAAATTGCATATGATATATATTCTACATGGTATCAAACGTCTAGGTCTAACCAAAAAAAAAAAAAAAAAAGACTCTGTAACCCCAACGCCCAAGACCCCCACTAGTAGCCATCGCCAGATTCAAACATTAAGTTGTTTCAACACGAAAGAGACGGCCCCGAGCCAGAAGCACAGCTAGTATCACGACAAAAATCAAGGCAAAAAAGAAGGTGGTGGCCCCACAGTTTCACCCTCACTCATATTCCTGAATCTTCCTGCTTCCAGATGGGCGTCCACTCCTTCCAGGACGCGCACGTATCGTTGAAGACGCGGGCGCTGCTGTCGTCGGAATGGATTGCTTCCTGGCTCTCAACGAACTCGAGCGCGAGCCCCTGGCTGGCGTGCCAGGCGATGTGGCAGTGGACAAGCCAGGCGCCCGGATTGTCGAGTCGGAAGGCGATGGCAAGGTAGCCGTTACCAGGTAGCGTGGCCGTATCGCGCCGTGACGGGTTGGCCGTGTTGAAGCGTGTCGTGTTACCGTCAAACAGACCCGTCTCGGCCGCGAGAACCCAAAAGTCGTGCCCATGCAGGTGAATGGGGTGTGCCAGTCTGAGAGGAAGAGTTAGTGGGTCTGGTTGGGCTACAAGCGATAACAGGGCGCTACAACTTACCCGAGGTTGCTAATGTCTTGAATAACAAGAACGGCCCATTCGGGGTCCGTACCGGATGCCTGAATTCAAACGGTCAGCGAAGGGCTACTCTTTCAGTGATTCGAGAAAGAAGAGAAATTGAATAGCTCACCTCAACAGGTACGACATTATACTCGGTCGGAAACAGACTCTTACCCTCGAAGATCTGCCCCATGGTGGGGTCCGACCAGTCGAGCACCAAGCTGCTCGTGTTTATGGTCCACTTGAAGTAGTCTGTCTCCGTGGCCGGCGTCGATGCCATGTCCTCATACACGATGCCGCCGCCAAGGTTGGTCACGTCGAGCGAGAGGTACGGAACTGTCTTTCCCGGAGACTCCCCCAGGCACGAGGTCGACAGCTCAACGCCGCTCTCCGTCTCCGGATCAGCCGTGCTGTCGGCGTCGTAGCGCACGATGCCCGTGATATCAGCCGCGTTCCGGTTCTGGGCGCAGTTCGTGTTCCACCCGGACCGTAGCCAGTAGTTCCCCGGCTCCGCCCCAGCCTCTACAATGACGTCGTAGCGCTGGCCGATAGTCAGCTGGACGCTGTCGGTCGTGTATGGCTCGACGGGCACGAGATCGTGCGCCACAACCTGAAGCTTGTGACCGTCGATGCTGAACTGAAACACGCCGTCGACCGCCACGTTGACGAGCCGGAGGAGGTACTTCTTTCCGGCCTCAAAAATCAACTCGAACTTCTTGCCGCCGCCCACGCACTTCTCGTCGCTCTCGTTGCTGCAGTCGAACGAGTTGGTGCCGTTGATGAGCCCGTTGTGCATGATAGGCGGCGCGCCCAGTTTTGCAACATGCCAGTTTGCAAAGGCCTCGATGTGCGCCCAGTCCTGTAGGAACAGTACGCCTAGGTCCTCGTGGTAGTTGGCCGTCGTCGGGCCCCGCAGGATCATGCCGCCGAACAGTCCTTCAGCATACTGCAGGCTGAAGTGGCTGTGGTACCATGTTGAGCCGTACTGCGTCACCCGGAACCGGTACGTCATGGTCTCGCCCGGGGCAATTGGGCACTGCGTCACGCCGGGGACGCCGTCGTTGAGCGTGTTGTTCAGCATGCGCAATCCGTGCCAGTGGATGCTCGTGCCGTTGTTGACCATATTGTTGGTCACATGGATGATAACCTCGTCACCCCAGTCGGCAATGATGGTGGGTCCGGGGATGGTGCCGTTGAACGTCATGCAGGTCCGGTTGTATCCATCAGGAGCGCAAGGTCCTTCGATGACGGAGAGCCAGAACTCCTTGGGCGGGCCATCCGTGTCGGGAGTGACATCGTAGTAGTTTGTGTCGGTATTGTACTCTCCCCAACAGTGCCGGGACGTGGGTGTGTTCTCGCACGCTTCCTGCCGTGGCTGGAGGAAAGATTCCGGGTCGCGAGGGATGCTCAGGGCGAGCGAACCACCGAGTCCAGAAAATACGGTGAAAAGGGAGAATAATGACTTCCTCATCGTGAGACTAAGCATTTCTCCGTCAGGTCTTGGAAAAGATGAAGACCAGAGAGGTTCGTCCTTTGGGCCGTACTGCGTCGTGTCGTTTGATTGAGCGTGATGATCTTCAAGCGCTTGTCTCACGTCTCCTACTTATACTCGTCCAGTCTTTCACCGCCACGACGTAGTCCTGGCCCATGGGGATCCGGAGTCCCTAGCTCGGCGCCTAGCTTATGACATGATGCATTCCTTTGGACCCGAAGGTACAGCATGTCACGCACCCTAAAGTCCCGGCATTCGCGCCAGGTGTGCTACCTAGTAATTCTCCCAAGAGTCGCGTTGATAGGTGGATGGCTGTGTGGACGCCAGGGGCGTTCGGAATGCTAAGTTTAGCTGTGCCACAAGTGAGGAGCGTGGCTTGGTCTCTCTCGCCATTACGTGAAACTCGGCGCTGGAAGCCCCACCGGAGAAAAGCAGCAACGGCGTCTGTTGAGGTTTGTCAGTGAGCGCCTCCGCCGGGAACACGGCGATGTTGACAGGGCGGCTCGTGCCAATGGTGTGAGAGGAAGAGAACCCCTACCTCGTATCGCAGCGGTCACCAAGTCGCTTTTGTGACGCGGCGAGCCTCTGGATTCAATATTGACACCTGCGCTACTGCATGTTTGTTGATCATTTGCCCGATTGGAACCCTAAGCGAGTGCTTGGGCTCGGGAGTGCAGCCCTACGACAGGGCAATTAAGACATTGTTCGGGTGTATCATGTGCAGGTAACTACTCCGGATACAACTGTCAAATACGCCTCAATTTTCGAAGATGCAGGTAATCCTGCTGTCGCTGGTTTGTCAGACCATCTCCAGATAGTAAGGGGCGACCCACAATGTTTCGAAGGGGCAGTGGGTTACACCAAGCTCGGCTGAGACTTGACATCGGACTCGGCCTTTAAGCGAAAGCAAAGCAAACCCGTTGACTGAACCGTACCCGTCACGGGGATAGCATTACAAAGGCTGGTGTAACAACTGATCAAGGCATTCTGGGCGTGCGGGCTGTCTCCCCATCCTTAGGCACCTAGCCATCTTCGTGGGATGACTTTCAGGGGTTTGCATCCGCATCTGCGAGTAACTCGTCTAGCTAGGGGGACGTGAACAAGACCTACCAGGCTTTTCGCTAACCCTTGCGGAAACATGTGATGGGTTTAAAACTAGACCCTTGGATAAAATCGGTGCCTTTTTTTTTCAGCGTGGGCTTGAACTTGAGCTTGTTTGCCGAGAGCGGCGGCGGATACAGGGGAATGGAACAACAAAACGGCTAGGTGCTACACCAGCGCCAATCACGGGTACTTGTCGGAGCGAATCGGTGATAGTAGACGACCTAGTCGAGGGATTCAAGTGCTGAGAATCCTTCTAGTCTTCCATCTTCCAATATTGGCATTATTGGTGGTATCAGGGATAGTCAGGGCGCGCAAAGGTCGGTAAGTGGGTCGAAAGGCACACCACAGGAGTAGATGGACCCCCCCTATGCATCCGGACCTTCTCGCACGTGGATGTGAGAATGAGAGACCCGGCGCATCCGTGTGCCTGACCCGGTAGCGGCGGGATGAACACGCGGCCCGCGTGTCCTGGGATGGCGACAGGGCTTATGCGGGAGCCTAAATGAGCTCCACAGCTGACAGATGCGGCAGGGACGGGCTGGTTGCGTTTTCGTCCAGCCCCCTTGAAAAGTTAGGTATGTACGCAGTCCACAGGTGATTCCCTTGGTCGCTCGCTGTGTCAGCTAGACAACAATAAGATACCTAGCGTGAGTAGGCATCTAAGTATGTACCTTAGTCAAATTCGATACCTCTGACCAGAAAAGTTTATAGAATTACGAGCAAGCATGTAGTTAGGCTTTTTTGGTTCCTCCACTTAACAAGTAGCTGCATTGCAACACTAACAAAGTTATTGTGATGGTGGTGAAAAGTGAACACGCCAAGCACTGGATATCGTAGAAGGAGTGGTGCACAGCGGAGATACGGATGAGTCGGTGTCGAATTGACGAGATTTCCGTCCATCACCGAGATTTGATGTTCTGTACCAAGTAAAGGAAGTACCTGCGTGGGGGCGGGCTCAGCACTTATCGAATGGTTATGGACTGAAGCGCTGTGTAGATGTTCCATGAAGGCTGCACGAAAATTCCGAGGCGGCCGCTACACTGGCGCGTGCCGTGGCAGAACCGGTTAGATGCAGTTGTCCGGGGTGAGCTGAATGTAACATGGCTGTGTCGTAAAAGTTTCGAAAACCAGGTACCTGGAGAGGTAGCCGGCATCGCTTGGTTAGTTCCTACTCGAGGATGTTGTTAGCTGCCAATTTCAGGTGTGATATAACCTCGTCTACAACGTAAACGTAACACCATGCATTAGCGACGATGTAGACGTAGCACCATGCATTAGCGATAACCGCTGAGAGAATAGTCTTGAATCCCGCCCGTTCGGTCAGGGGCCAACGGCTTAGAGTATGGGGGGGTCCCTACCTTGCAGTATCATCTCAACGCGCACCCTGGCAGGACAGCCGAATCCTTTCTGGAAGCTTTCTCGTACACGAGGCAAGGGTGCCGGAATCTCGGGCTCAAGTTCCCCTACTTACAGCCCCCTTCAGTCTGGTGATAGAGGTGACCATCAAATGACAGTCCACGCAACCTGGAATAACAGTTCGCGGTCCGAATTGGACAAGTGAAGGATTTGTGACCCAGTTTCTTATTGCCCTTGAAGGAACAAGGGTGCATTCTAGTACCTAAGGCTGATATTCTGGTAGTGTGCAAACAAATGATTATCAGGCGATGCTATGACAGGATGAGAAACACATGTTCAGCTGGACGAGCTTTCACATTGAAACTATCATCGATAGCACACGATGGAAGCATCCTATTCGACGCGACAACTTAAGCTTCTACACCAAGCTATTGGATCTGTCAGCCAAGAATGCAGCCGGCTACATTAGGAGTTATCTTACCAAGCATAGATAGGTAGAGTGACGTAAGACATCAAAGATTTCTACAGCCACCTCGTTCCCCAACAAGTCTCGGACATTCCTTATTCCCGACTGCTAAAGATAAGTAGACAAAAGAGAAAGACAATGAACCCAGCCCCAATGCTGAAGCCTGCTCAGACGGATCTGACTGGTAGAAAAGGGAGTTGAGCGGGTCAGGAGTAGACCTGGATGCGGAAGCGGCCAGAGCGACGCCGTCGGGCTCGCCGCCTCCGTCGCTCGCACACGCAGATCGTTGCGTCCTCTCCGCAATTTCGGCAGTGGAACGAGGAACGGTGCGAGTAGTAGCATCGCCAGGTGTAGAAGGTTACATATCGTTGGCAGACCGGACACCAGTCCAACCACGATACCAAATCGCGCGGTCGAATCATGTTGGAAAGTGAGCGCGGAGCGACTGTCTTCAGACGAGAACACCAAGTTGTAAAGAAGTTATAATGACTATGGAAAAACGAATGCTGGCTGAGCTGTTGCGTTGTTGAGATTCGGGATCTGGGCTTTCAAGGACTGTACTAGATCTCCGGTCGGAGACAAAGAGACAATGAAAAGATGAGTTTTCCAAATTGGATTCTATTTCATAATATACATTTAGATTTATATCAAGATGATTCGCTCCTACGTTGTGGATATCTCGAGGTAGTCTTAAGAGTCATTCATAAAGCGCCTCCTTTGGGCTTCGAGCAGCTGAGAGTCCCAGGTGCGTCCTCCTAGCATTCCTCGTCTGAGAGCATAGCTGCGTCTGACCTTGACACCGAGGGAATCATCCTTTTGAAGTGCCCTCGGGGAGTCTTGGTTGTTGTGATCAGCTGCCGCTGCTTTGTCACGCAGCCCGAAAAAGGTGAACGAGCAGCCACCACGTGAAAGCACTGGGGAGGGGCACACCCAAAAGGGCAGGCGACCAATGCTTGGCCCCGCGTCCCTGTCAGCAGATAACACCTAATACTAATAGGACTCTTTATTCCGGTTATTTTCGAGAAAATTCAATTGTATTAGAAATCGCTTGCTATGAAGCTGATATCTCTACGGGGAACCGAGCCGCCAAATCGCTAGGTGTCGCAGCCCACTATTTCTGTTTCCATCAATCATGGGACTGTTCCATCTCTCCCGCCAAAACCTTGGTTCTTTTCGTAAAAGCAGCAGAAACAATGGCTGCAATTCAAGAAATGCTTCAATCACGTTTCCGGGGGAACGGATTGGTGAACCCCACCGTACGATCGACGTCAGTCCAGACGTAAGCCAGGATTTGCCAGAAGTCCAAACCGGGCGACCGCCGATGGGTTGGTACCACTCAATGTGAGGAACCCTGTGAGGCGACGGCCGTGGCAGCCGCCTAGGACAAAGAGATAAACAAGGGGAGCCAGCCGCTCCGGAGGAGATTGCATAATGCCGGGGCGTACTGGGTGTCGTTGCCCCTGGTCGCATCCCATACCGCGGACGAGGTCAAGCCCACGCCGAAGATGTCAGCCGGGGGTAAGTTGCGTAGCCCGGACGAGTAGCTGTCGCAGATCATGAACTGGCCGGCCACGCTGAACCGGCGATGCGGGCCGTGTCTGTCATGACGGTGCAGTTGCCTCCCTGCACCTTGGGATTCGAGATAGTGCCACATCTAGCTACCGAATGTGACTTGTAATTGAGAAGCGGTGAAAACGTGTAGGGTTGTCGGGGTCGTAGAGAATAGTCGCCGCAAGAGGTGCAGTTGTAAGCGATCAGCATCAAAGAGGTGTCGACGTCGAGGATGAACTTGTTGAAAGTTAGGTAACAGCTCCAAACTATGCATATTGCGTTGACAACTTTTGCAGTGGATTGCCGACAGTGATCTGGTGATCCAGGCCTACCATTGCAGCTCCGTTTGGCAATTTCTCCATTTTGAAATGTCGATATTGATTGGGCGCCTATGGCTTCGGAATCTGCAAAGTCATCCCTCACCTGGAACGGCGACAGGTGGTAAGGGGTTGTGTCCAAGGAGCCTTCGGACCATAGGCTATACAGCTCCTAACGTGCAGCGGTCTGTTAAGAGGGGACCACTGCGCATCCTTACGATTCAGTAAGTCGGAATCATCTGGTGGAGATTTGGTGGTTTCGACCTAGGCAGTCGCAGGGTCGATGGCAGGGGACACAATCGCCAAAGGTGGAGCTGAAAGATGGCAACTTTTGAAAGACAATATTTGTGGTTGGAATGCAAGTTAAGGCGACGCAGCCCAGAAAAGACATCGCGCATGCTGCATTTTTTTTTTTTTGCCTTTCACGTCAACTGCATCAAATGTGCATTTTTATTGGAAACTCAAGGTTGTCAGTTTCCCCAGCGGGCGACGGAAGGTTGGGGAAATGTTTTGTCGCCTGAAGCTGATCCATATTGTCAGATGCACACCTCTAACAACGAGGTCGGCATCTGTTAAGAGTCGTGTTACAGGAAGGGCATCAGCTCTTTTCAAAGCGCTCAGGTGGAGCCGTGGTTTGTTAGGTAGGTACCTTCTCGAATCCCCATACAGTCAACATCCAAGTCGTGCTCTTTAAGCCTCGTCGCGGGACGCCGTCTGGTGATTTCGATCATCTCTGGTCTTGGGGCGGTGTATGCAACGGCTGGTCGGCAACGGTCGGAGATACGGCAGGACTATCGTGCATCGTCTCCCTTTCTGGGATGGAGTGCTGTGCGCCGATAACCTCCGCTAGAGAAGCTTCTAGGCAGGCCTGTGACCTTTGACACTGCTGCGCGGTTGTCCTGATGTAACTGTTATTGGAGCTGCTCCCTTGTAACACATAAATGTTCCGCTTTTTCCCACAGGTCCAATCCCGCTGCTACGTGCTGTTGTACGCATGTTACCTGACCTGTCGATCAAGCCGTCCTGGGCGTGGTTTGTTGGCGGTGGCCTCAAGCTGATGGCGAACTCGATTGGGTTGTCCTCCCCCCTGCAAGGTGTGCCGGAAAGAGCCGGACCCACCGAAGATCACTTGACACGCCAAGAGCGACGGGAAGCTTTGCTCCCGTTCCCACCAGCCACGCCACTCCACCCACCATCTCACTTGAAGGTCTCACTCATCAACCTCCAATTCGTGTGCGCTGCCTACACTGTCGACACAGGAACCGTTGCATCCAGTGAATCGAAGTTAGCGACGATGAGTACTTCCGAGCAGCAACCCGCCGCCTCGGCTCCGCCGGAAAGCGGAGCCACGCCCCAAATGGCTCAAGCAGCCGAGCCGACCAGCACAGCGAGCGCCGCACCTGCTGCCGAAGCTCCAGAGGCTTCAGAGGCTCCGCAAACCGCGACACCGGAGACAGCCCAGACAGTTCCGGCCACTACCACCACCACCACCATCACCACGACGACGGAAGCCGCCGCTTCCGTCCCCACGCCCGACGACAAAAAGGAACCCACGGCGGAGTCTCCCGTTAGTCAGCTGTGGGCCGTCGCAAAGGCCAATGGGCATCCCGAGATCTGGGGAGTGACGCTTAGCGACCCCTCAAGCCACGTGCCCACCCGGATTGTCCTGCAGAAGTACCTCAACGCCAACGACGGCGACCTGGGCAAAGCCAAGGACCAACTGACCAAGACACTGGAATGGCGAGCCAGGACGAAACCCCTCGAGCTGGTCAACAAGGTCTTTAGCAAGGCCAAATTTGACGGGCTAGGCTACGTCACTTGCTACCAAGATGACGGGTCTAACGAACCCGAAAGCAAGGAGGTCTTTACATGGAACATTTACGGAAGCGTTAAGTCCATTGAGGAGACTTTTGGGAAGCTCAACGAGTGAGTACCTAACCCTGATACGCGATCGTAGCCTTTGGCGTTGGTCGTTAGACACGTACCTTCGCTGACACACCCTTCTCCCTTGTCTAGATTTCTGGAATGGCGAGTCGCCTTGATGGAGCTGGCCCTACAGGAGCTAGACCTCGGATCAGCGACCAAGGAGATCACAGCCGATTACGACCCGTACAAGATCTTCCAGGTACACGACTACAAGTCTATTAGCTTCTTGCGCCAGTCGTCCTCGGTCAAGGCGGCGAGCGCGGAGACAATCAAGGTGTTCGCTCAGAACTACCCGGAGCTGCTCAAGGAGAAGTTCTTTGTCAACGTGCCCGCCGTCATGGGATTTTTCTACACCTTCATGAAGCTCTTTGTCGCACCCAAGACGCTCAAGAAGTTCCACCCAATGTCAAATGGCCAGAACTTGGCGGCCGAGCTTGGAGAAAGCAAAGTCCCTAAACTAGGAGAGAAGCTGCCGGCTAATTATGGGGGCAAGGGAGCAAAGTTGGAGGAACAAGGGAAGGGCCCGGTGCTAGAGTAATAGCCTTTCAAACCAGTTAGATTGAAAATATCATTAAACCACTCGGTGGTATGTTTAGACTCTAAGTGGCAAGGTATGTTGCCAGATCTGTTAGGATCGCGTGATGATCTAATGACAATATAGTTCCCTATGCTAGTTGCTCGCGTAGTGTAATTATGCAGGGAAGCAAAAGGGGTCTATTACCTGAGGTGAGGTTGAAAAGACTAGAGGATCTCTCGTCTCTATCAAGCAGGTGAGCAGGCAACGATCCCATGATCAATGAAAGGATTTCGGAAAACAATATGCATGTCGTATCATTCGTCAAAGCTGAGGGACCACCTCACGCAGCGGAGGCCTGTCGTCAGATAGGGTCCAAGTCTCCTTTTTATGCCTGCTAGCGAACCATTCTTTGTCGAGAAACCGTCCGCTTGCGAGGCCGTAAATGACCACGGGGGATAACTCGATCTTGAAAATATAATCACACAAGGCTCTCCAGACATGAGCAGGTATAATTACGCAGTACACGCTTTGCTTGAGCTGGCAGACTCGTTGGTTGGTGTTAGTGTCTCCCTATAAACTTGTCCTTAGGTTACTATGAAATTGAGAATCAAAAACATCTAAGAGAGTATGATTGTGACGTTTCGCGCTAATAAGATTCAATCAAAGGCTGAACTTTAGCCTCCGGTAGCTCCCGTTAGTCCCCGCTGACTGCCCGTGCGATGCTGGTACCACACAGCTCCCGCTCCGCGTACTAACTCCGTTTCCGCAACAGGCAGGGGAGATTTGCAGACAAGAAGTTTGCAGAGTGTACGTCACGAGGAAGGCAAAAATAGAGTTATGCTTTTCCGTATTTCAGCGTGCGAACAAGGTATGATAAACAACGTTGAAGCAGATGGGTGAGTTCGTGGGTGAGATCAGTCAACTTGAAATGTCCTGAACCATTGGCTCCGACTTACCATCAAACCGCGCAGTGAATACCTATATGTCGAAGGCGGTAAGCACAGCTTAGTAAGCTCCTGAGCTACGGAGTATCAACAGGAAGCTCCACCTCTCTTCTGTATATAAATATCCTTCTTTTTCTTACTTTCCTTTGTAAAAAGTAATGCACTTTGTTCATCTTCAATGCGCCCCGTCAAAGGGCTTTGCTCTTTCCCCTACGCTGTACGAGCTTCCCAACTGCGTATCACACTCTGCTAAAGCGCCTATTTTGACGCCTGCCAATTCGGGATAAGCTCCGCATACACGGCCCGCTCTAGCTTGTCGTACAGCTCGACGGCGGTCGGATCTGAGTAAGGGAAGAGGCTAACAAACATGACGCCGGCGATGCCCGTCTGCGGATCGATCCACTACATGTTGTGTTAACAGTCACCTCCGGTGCGGTGATTGATTCATGAATATCCACATGACTTACCCATCGCCCATTACAAAAGCCCGACCACATCATGCTACCTTTCTTCCTCTTGCCCTCAATATCTTCCATGTTCAGCATCCCCCCAATCCCAAAGTCCACGAGCGAGCCCTCTGGAATTTCTGCACCCGAGCCAAAAGCCCACACGATACGCCTTTGCCACTCTCTCTGCTTGTCGTTCAATTGGGGCCGGAACATCTCCTCGGCGGTCGCCTCCTTTACAACGGCTCCCTCATCTCCGGCCAAGGCCCTTAACAGCTCCTGCAAGACTCTTCCATAGTCGGCCCCGTTCGTGTAAAGTCCAGCCCCACCACTCTCGCAGGGAGGGTCGACGGGAAACGGCACAGGCAGTTCCTGGAGCTGACCTGTCTGCCCATCACGCTCCGTCATAGACACATACCGATCGTCCCTCTTACCCTCCTCCCCGACTAGCTTATAAATATAGAAGCCGGTCCCGCCAGTCCCTAGCGGCCGCAGGATATGCTCGTTCATGTACTCGCTCAACCGCCGGCCCGTGACACGTTCGAGCACCTGGCCCGCCCAGTCTGGGCCCGTGCCGTAGTACCAGCCCTCACCAGGCGCGAACATGAACGGGGTCGACCAGCCCTCGACGGTGGAGTTGTCGGCCCTGGCGGTGCGCCCGATCCACTGCGACCAGCGGAGCAGATCTGGGTCAGCGATGTCGAGGCCGAGTCCAGCCGTATGCACGAGCAGATGGCGGAGTGTGATAGGCGCCGTGTTGGGCTCTAAGATAGGCTCGCCCTCCTCCTTGTTCGGGTGTGTGGCTGCTGTAGCAAAGCCTCTCAGGATTGGTAGTTGCGCGAGCTCAGGTACGCGCGGGCGGACGTCTTCGTCGAGCGAAATTTGGTTCTGCTCGACGAGTCGTATCAACGTCAGCGTCGTGATGAGCTTAGACAAGGAGGCCGTCCAGGCGATGGAGGAGGGGGTGAAGGCAGCCGACGCCGGGTCGAGACTGGTACGGCCTGCCGAGCCTTGGTAGATGGGGCCTGTGATTGGAAGGGCCTTAGTTAGTAGGTTTCTGCGACGATGAAACATGAATACAGTATCTGGCGCGTACCATCTTTGCTCACCACGACAAATGCAGCGCCAAGGAGTTTGTCCTTGGTCGCGGTGCCATCGGCAACGTAGCTTTTCAGGATGGCGTTGAGTTTCTCTGCCATGGTATTATGATGTGTGCTACAACTCAGCACAGGGAGAAAAAAAAAACCAAATGTGTGACTCCAACTGGCGTATCTGTCAGTATGTGTCGTGTAGTGGGGAAGAATGTGTGGCTAGCTCGGTCGGTCAGCAGCGGGCGGTTACGGATCTGCCTCGTAGGAAGATCAAGTTCGAATAAGGATCTGACATAATATGGGGCGTCGCATCGTGTTTGGATGAGACCCTATCAACTCAAGCCAATACCCACCTCAACGAATCATTGAGTAGGGAAATGCTAAACACCATATCTACGCCATATATTGAGGAGGCGTCTACTTCAAAAGTCTTCAGGCAGATCCACCTATACTAGGCACATAATGTGAAGCAAACTTAGCAGCCTTCTACACAGGTTCTTCCTCAAACTCAATTTCGAAACTGCGAGGTTTCTAGACAGGAACGAGTGACCCAGTCCCTTCACAGATTGAGGGAGCCAGTCGTAAGTCCGAGCTAGCGGGCGTTGAAGTGGACTGATGTTTTTAAGTCTGAGGGAACAATAAGGCCGAGATTCGGGTAACTCCATACCTGGCACCGTGGATCGAAGAATAAAGTGGCACCGAGCATTGATGCGCTGGTTGGATGACATGATAGGCCAAATTGAGAAGGTCAAAGTAACTTAGAAAACTGCATGTCGCGGAAAGCGACATGCTTTGTAGTCGACAAACAGCGTTGACTACGCTAGGTAGAGTACCTTACCTTGGGCGAGTCTACCTCTAGATTTCAGACAACTACGGGGTTGTTCCGGCATAGGCGGTGCGGTCCGTGGATCAAGGGTTGTTCTTGCATGTCTAGACTATTATATGCCCTGGCCTATCAGGTGCTTAATATTTGGTGCAGGGTGGGCGTCTGGTCTTCTCAGACTCCTCTATGTCTCTAATGAGTGCCATTTGAAGAAGAGTCTTAGCTATGTTCAATGCTGCATTGAGCTGAAATCGCACGTACGGATTCGACATGGAACAAGTCCCAATGTGACTTGATAAGGTATATAGTTACTGATTCCAATAGAAGAAGGGCGCAGGGCAAAATTAAATGCCTAGGCTCTGTATGCAAGCTAGCACGGGTATCTCTGTCCATTATGTACGCCCCCTCAGCTGACGCACCACCTCCACATGGCTCTTATATCGCTCGTGATGCCATGCCACCATCTGCCTACGGTACCACACCCTCAACTGCCCCAACAAGCCCACATGACCATTCCTCAGACACTCCATCTCCTCACCCTCAGTTCGCCGGCGACACTCGCACCAACCGCCGCCAAATTCAATCCGCGCGTCCACGTGTTGAATGAGCTGTGGCAACTGTGGCGTATCCCACCCACCACGCCAACGGGCTCTTGGCGTGGAGGGATTTTTCGGGGGTCAGAGGCTTCCCCCAGTGGATTGAACGAGACACAGATCTCTGAAACTATCGCCAGATTGAATGCCTTCAATTGAGCTGCCCTGCGTGCGTTGACCGCTTCAAACCTTCTGCTCTGAATACCACTGCAACCGTGGATACGTGGCTGTTGGACTTCCAACACCACGCTGCGGAACAGCAAGCTCACGCGGGCGACGCCACGCCAGTCGGCGGCCGCGAACCCGCGCCGGCCGAGCTTGCGTCGCCTCGGTACTGCCAACGGCAGCACGTCCCAGCGATCGCCGGCGAGACGGTGTACGGCGAGGGTGCGCGCGCCCGCGCGCTGCTCCAGCGCCGTGATATTGCACAAGTGCGGTTTGGTTCGACAATAGCAGCGCTCCGAGTTGGGCTCCGTCTCCTCATCGACGTTGATCACGACGAGCGCGTGCGCACCCGACGTGTCCTTGGTGAACAGCACCACCCGTGGGCGGATCGGCTGGTTGTGGATACGGCCGATGCCGGTGCCGGTGGCGTCGCTGATGCATGGCACGGTCACGGTAGTGGTATCCGATCCGGAGCTGCGCGTGCTGGCGGCAATAGAATCTCGGCGGTGCGAGGAGGTTCTCGGGGATAGGTTGGTAGAGGTGCGATTGAAGTCGGTGTTGGTGGAGCAGGTGCGGGAGGGGATAGATCGACGATGAAGAGCCCAGTTAGTTGACATTGCCGACATGTTGCTACCTCTTCTACTCATAACAGTGGGTGGTGTTTGAGCACGGCGGAAGCCGTTGTCAGCCGACAAAGACTGCGGGTCGGAGTCTTCAGAAACAATGTCGCCATCTAAGCGGCGGGGGAGCCAGAGTTGCAAGGAAGCATTCTCAAGAATTGGCAGGCCACGCACGACAAAACTAGCCTTCACCATGTACCTAACCGAAGCTTAGTATTGTATACTCATATCGACGAAACGGGGATGCTTCGCACTCTGTATAATCATCAACGACTTGAAATCCCGTCAAGGCTTGTTAGAAAATAAATAAGTCCTCCCGGTTCACAAATCTTATTATGTGCGAATTGTGATTTTCCTCGAGAATTATTTCGAATGGCGCATTTTCGTTGCTGGGAGAGGCGTAGACAGGATTGAGAACGGCGCTAGTTATGTCAAAGTCAACGGTTCGCCCTACGTTGTTGATCATTGGGAGGTAGGTAAGCTTAGAGCAATGGATGACGACAGGCTCCCCTCTAGGTATCACTCACGGTACGGAAACTCCTGATTAGCGACATGTACCGTCGTTATCATTCGATAGGGTCGGTCGCGCGATCCGGTATGTCTGAGCAGTCTTAACGATTTTTTATGGGATTCATGCTCGGCAACCAACGGCCTAGGTAGACAACCTGTTAACAATAGAGGATGGGGCATGATAGAGTGGAGGGTGACGACGAACATGTCTATCAGATCTTCCATTTGGAGCCGCTCGCCGTAAACGTCGAAAATGGAGGGGGCTCCTCCTCGGGCCATATGGTGATCATGTCACCTGTGCGGGAAGTAGCATTCGGAGCAGCCATGTCTCGTCTAAACCTGTAGTACTCTGCCGATAATTTCTCCTCAAGCGCGTTAATATAGCCCGGCCAGTGAGACCCTTCTACAACGTTGGCCAACTCTGATGACTCCCGCATTCTTTGCATCAGGAACTGGCACTTGAGCAGGGATATGTACTCAAATACGGGCGGCGTCTTCTGCTCGATAGTCAGCCCGGGAGCAAAGTTCTGTGTGCACTGGTCGAAGCTCATGATGAAGCTGTCAGTCATATTCCGGAGCGACGGGTACCTGCCAGCAGCGAAGCTGGGGTGTGACTTGAACTCAGCATCGAGCTCCGTGAGGATGTCCGACGGTATTTCTACGGAGTGAATTTCGCGGTGATTGTCCATATCGAGGGCGTCTCTCAGATTCGGCACGAGAATGCCGATCAGTTCGCGGAGGTCATCCCGAACGCCACGGACCTGATCGCCCACCTCACCGATGCGCTTGGAGATATCGTCGTGGATGCGGGTGAGAAGGTCACTACAACGGACAGGGTGTGAGCATGGAGTACGACAGCAGGCGGAGAAGAACGGAGTGTGTACATCTCGAAGGGCTTAAGGACGAGTTGCAGCCTCGCGTTGTGTCGCATCAGACGCTCCTACAGAGGATCAACCCGGGGCTGAACCAAATAGAACCATTCGAGACTTCTGATGGGACCTGTTGTCTCGCGGAAGCGCTTGTTATCCTGAATCAGCTTGTGGCACTTGTGCAGCGTGGTCTCATAGTCGCCGATAATATCGAACAGCGACTCGAGGTGCCAGCGCGGGTGGACGGCAGGGCCTGCGCCACGGTCCACCAAGGACTGTTGTGCGCGCTACACGACATCGACGAGGATAGAGAGATTGCTTGCATAGCCGTTAAGGTCGGCAAAGAACGCTGCGTATTGGTCGCCTGATCAGAGGCTGTTGATTAGCAAAAAAGATGCCCGACACTCGGCGCTTCTGGAATGTCTTGCTTGCTATGCACGCTATGGTACCGCGATGTTTGGAAGGCATTGAGGGGTTGGTTGGCAGTCTACGACGTACTTACGGGGAACTCAGGAGCCCAGCCAAAGTTGTAGATGTCCCAGCAAAGCTCGCTCAGACGGATAATGTCACCAATTTGAAATGCCATGAGTAAGAGATCAACGGAAGGGCGTGCGATGCAAGGTAAAGGGATTCAGCAGAGACAAATAGGAACGCAGACTTGCGTCCGCGACGCAGCTTTTGGGACGGCGGTCGATGAAGGGCGTGGCGGCTCATGGTTCCAATGGGCAGGCACGACCCGATAAGGCTGCGCTGCGCTCATGAAGCAAGGTCTCAAGATCAAATCAAGACTGCAACAAGGCAACCGAGGCGACCTGCTGCGCCCCCACAGCATGCAAGCCACAGTGCATGGCCGGGCACCCATTGCCGGTCAACCTCCAATGGACAGCACTTCTGCCCCTCTCGTCGACCAGCTTCCTGGGCGAACGAAGGACCTTCAGCCGCACCAAAGACAATCTTGGCCATGCACGTCGAATCTGGTCCTTACCTAGGTAGGTATTCGCTACCGATTCCCACAACACCGTACGCGTCTCCCACGTGAAGCAGGGGCCTGCCGTTGTTTGCAGCTCGGTCTCGCGCACCAAGGCCCAATTAGTGCGGCGGCGAAAGCTCTCCTCTGGAGTACATACACCGTGTCTGCCTGCACCTGCCGCGATCACTTCAGGTAAACTATGCTGTAGCTTACGTGTTCTGGTTGGTCAGTCAAAGCGACAAGGGGGACCTTCCGGCGCGGAAAATCTGGCCTCCCGCATATACAAAAGTCCCTATCTGTACTGTCCGACTGGTGATTGCACTCATTACAGCTTACGACCCTTCCTACTTCACCATCCTTCGCTTGCGGATTTCCTTCAGCCGCGCCCATCATTATTCCCGACCTCCGCCATCCAGGTTGTTGCGACCACCAAGTGCCGTGCCGTGGACATCAGCTCTTTATTGAGCGCCTGATTCCCCATTTGCGCGTCGGCAGTGCCCCTTTTATGATCACAAACTCGCCCATGTCTTCGGATTTCCCACCCAGCTTTCTCCCACAAGCTAGTGGCCGGGATGCCACGGCGGCTGGCCGGGCACGGGGTCCGCGTCTCATCGATGTCCTTGAGGATAACACCAACCCAACCATGATTGTCACGAAGGCCCCGGCCCAGCGTTACCGGCTCAACTTTCTTGACGTAACTTGCTTGATCATTAACCGCATGATCGGTAAGTGCTGTGCTCGTCCTTCGAGCCACTTCTATATATAGGCCTACGCGGAATTGAATAACGGTGGCTTTTGTTTACTTAAAACATCCTATTCCTAACATCCTGCAGGCACTGGCATTTTCGAGAGTCCCCAGGTACTCATGATTGGCACCAACAGCACCGGAATCACACTGCTGTTTTGGTTTATAGGTTATCGTTTACTGCTTAGCTGCCGCCCATGTCTATGTCGAATACGGCCTGAATGTTCCGCGGTATATCGTCGACAGAGTCGAACAAAGCGTTCCCCGTAGTGGTGGAGATCTCCATTATGTATGTATTTCCCAGGCAGGCGAGTCGTCTTACTCGTCTACTTGGATTTCTTACCCTCACTAACCATCATAGTTACAATACGTCTACCCGAAGCCGCGGTATAAGAAGGGCACTATCCTCCTTATAGGCTGCCTTTTTGGCATCAGCTTTATCTGTATTGGAAACATGGCTGGCAATTGTATCCTTTGTGCCGTGAGACTTCTACAAGCCGCTCACCCCGATCAGAATGCAACATCCTTTGGGTCTGGGAAAGTTCGAGGGATCGCCATCGCAATCGCCCTGTTTGCCTGCTTGATTCATTCCTTTTCCAGACGTGGAGGGATCTTGCTCAACAATATTCTCGCCTTAGTCAAAGTCGGGATCCTACTCCTTTTAATAGGCATGGCCTATACTGTTATAGCTGGCAGTGTGTGTAGCGTGTCCGACGGCAGCGAAGTATCTAACGAGTTCCACAACAACACCTCACCGTCAACCGCCTTTACAAATATAACCGGAGAAGCAAATAGATACGCGCAAGCTTTCCTCTCTATCAGTAAGCAACCATCTCTCTATATCACATTTCGCACTAGTACCTATCCACCAGAAACTCTGCCTCTAACAACCCTAGTTTACGCATTTCATGGTTTAGATCAGTCAAACTACGTGAGTTTTCCTTTCGGAGTCCGCCAAAGTACCTTCAATTGATAGTATACTAATCCTCTGGCAGGTTCTCGGCGAAATCAGTAGACCACGTAAAACATTCCCCCTTACCATGTTCACAGGAGTCGGTAGCGTCTCCCTCTTATATATGGCAGTCAATATTTGCTATGTATGTTCACTCGAAACCGAGCTATTGGTATCTTCCTAAACTCTCTATACACCCAACTTACCTTACCTCGATCACAGATGGTCGTTGTTCCTGCTACCCTCCAAAGGAGAGGCAGCGTTGCCTAGCAGTTCTTCGACAGGACTTTCGGCGTCCTTAGCAGTGATTCAGCCTTGGCAGGAAGGCGTGTATTCAATGCTTTCCTGGCCATATCGTCTTTCGGCAACATAGTTGTCATGACATATACGGCAGCACGAATGAAGCAGGAAATTGCCAAACAAGGCTTTTTGCCATAGGCCAAGTTCTTTGCCCAGAATAAAGACGTCAGCCTTGGGCGCTTCTTACGGTGGCTTAGGAAGCACGGGCTGTATATCAGGTTTCTCAATCCGGACAATCACTCGGAGCGGACTCCGGTCGGAGCCTTCGTTCTTCACTTCTTCAGCTGCCTGGTGCTGATCTTCGCCACTTACGACCTCGATCCCGACGATGCCTACAAACTTCTTTCCGGTCTCATTGCGTACCTTACGACGGCCATCTTTGGATTCTTCTTGGCGCTAGGAATCCTAATCCTACGCTTTCGCGGTCCTCCCGGAACGGAACCTGTCAATGAGGGACAGTCGGCGCAGAAGCCCGTCAAGAAGACCTGGGCTGAAATGACACGCGGCACCGTAAACCCCAGGGTAAGCATTACTACTGCCTTCATCTACCTCATCGGCAATGCCTACCCAATCATTACCACCTAGGTGCCGCCATCGAGACGGTTTGGTGATCAGAAAGTAGCTTGGTACCTAGTCCCGGTCATCTCGTTCTGTGTTCTTGGTTTCAGTGCTCTTTGGTTCGTAGGCTTTCTTACCAGGGCCTACATCCGGAAGAGCAAGCGGAACGAGGAATTTGTTTTCCAGCGGCATCCCGAGTTTGACTGGGCAAATGGCAGAGGTGAGGACGGCGACGAGGACCCCGATGCTGACAACCGGCAACACGGCGGGCTTGTCGTCATCCACGAGACAATCTATATCTTCTGGTCAAGTGTCAACTTGGACGGCTTTGGACGATTTCAACAGGTTAGTTCTCGCCAGGAAGTCCACCAGCCACAACACAATCTTGTGACAAGAGATTTTGCAGCAACACCAGCTTCGTATCTACCACAAGGCAGCCCAATGGAGGAAGACTTTGCAGCAGCGGAATTTCCCGGAATAGATCTAGGCAATATGCTTCGGGGAGCCTATAGGCGTTAGGTATTCTCACTTGGAGCATTTCAGCGGCGCGATTGAAAGTATCCTATCTCTGACAGTTGTCGACTATTTGCTCTTTTCCTCCCACACTACCTAAATGTCAAATTGGAGACGGAATCAAGATCATAGTCATTTAAACATCAAGATTCAGGTTGCCGCTTCATTGATGGAAACTGCCAAGTACGCGAAAACGTGACAGTTGACAGGTGAGAGCACTCCAGAGGAACTACCTACTAAAAGCGGCTGATTTAGTCATCAAAGAAATACAGATTGCGCGAGCTATAACACCGAGCAGATGCCACAAAGGACTGAGCTTGAAGACGACGCCGTTCAAATCTTGACAGTGTTGAGTATGTAAAGGGTACTTATTCTCATGCTTCAGCGTCAGTAGACCCGTGTTGATCATGCTAGCCTCCCGCTTAATCTCCGTGCGGGAGCAGCAGGGACAGGCGCTCTCGAGGTGACTTCGCCGAGCTCCAAAAGTACGGTCGCCATGTCTGGTAGACAATGGGGTCCTTGACCACGTTTACATCCAACAGTTCGGATTCGGGTTCAGAGTAATAGGATGCTGAAGCCGCCCGGCTAGTCCTGCAAATGCTCCTTATCGTTTACACCGGCGACAACTGGGGCGGCTACCGCGAATATTGTTGGAAGAGCAATTGGAAATTCTCCAAACAGACTTGAAAAAATAAGAGTTGAGATCAACGCTTTCCAATCCAACAACACCAAGATTCGACTGCATAAGGCGCTGTGTCACTCCATGTCGAACAAACGGCAAAGATTTCACCAAGATATAAAGAGTCGATACCAGGGGGGCTGGCAATCGAAAAGAGCTACTACCACTGTCGTCATATAATGATTGTATTTGCAATCGTTTAGACTCGGGCACATCTCGGCCCGGGCAACCAATACGATCGAGAATCCCCTCGTTCGCGAATTGGTGCACCCCTTGTAAGTCCGGGCCGAAGACGCCGAGCTCAATGCGGAATACGGACGCATGCCTACCAGGCACGAGAGCCAAATGCGTTTGTGCTCCTCATGATATCTCTCTATGTCTCTCCATATTTTTTGTCATTACTTTCTTGGTTGGCAACGGGCTTATCAGATATATGCCCTCTTAACCGATTTCTTCCTTTTCACTGAGACGACTTCACCAGGTTCTCAAGGATGGTTCCTCAAGGCGACGACAAGTTCTACTTCCAGGCCGCAATAGAAAGTGTCGCAGTTATTGGAGCCGGAATCAGTGGCGTCACATCTGCCGCTTACCTTCTTCGCCAGGGTCTTAATGTGACGGTCTTTGAGTGTTTGAGTGTGGCGTGCGGAGTCTGGCACTACGATCCTACGGTCCCGCCCGACCCTCCGTATCTGAATGAACGACCTCCGGGGCCGGCGTCGGCACCGGACAGCATCCATGTCCCAAGTGGTCCTCAGTCGAGGGAGACATCCGGTTCCCACCAGCGCACACTCGAGGAAGCCTCCCTGGCACATGCTCCTCCCGGTCCATGTTACAACGGGCTACGAATAATATTCCCACCACGGTTATACGTACCCTACTTTTAGATTGGCCGAAGGGGACTCCGGACTACATCACGTATGACGAGGTGGAGAGGTACATTCAGAAGATTGCGGTGCGCACCGGGGTTCAAGACCGGGTTCAGTACGATACTCAGGTCGAATCGCTTCGGAAGAATTCGAGCCCAGCCTCCCCCCGTTGGACGGTACACACTCAGACCTTGCAGAGAGCTGCCAACGAAGGAATGGATGTCGGCTATAAGCTCGTTGGTCGCGAATGGTTCTTTGACGTAGTGGTTGTCGCTGCCGGTCGATACCACCAGCCCAGGATTCCCGACGTGCCCGGTCCAAAAGAATGGAAAGAGCGGTTCCCCGAAAACGTCTTCCATTCCAAAGGATATCGATCACCAGAGTTGTTCCGTGAAAAGACCGTCTTCCTCCTCGGGAGCGGAGTTTCCGCTCTCGACATTGGAAGGGAAATCGCCAGCATCGCCAAAGAGACCTATCAGAGCTCCAGGGGCGGAAAATTCGACCTTCCGGCCGCAATGTTTGCTCCTGTTATACGGAGGGTTGGACCGGTTGACAAATTCGTGATCGAAGATAGAAGAGTCGGTAGTGCTCAAGGCGCCATTGTGCTGAAGGACGGACAGGTGATCAAAGGAATTGACGCGATTGTTCTCTGCACCGGGTACATCACGTCGTATCCATTCCTTGGTTCTCTTCAAGCCACAACTGTCCCTAGAGAGAAGGCAGACAACCATGTCATCATTACTTCCGATGGCTACACGACGCATAACCTGCACAAGGATCTATTCTACATCCCCGATCCAACACTTGCTTTTGTTGGCGTGCCATACCACGCCTCAGCGTTTTCACTCTACGATTTCCAAGCCCAAGTGGTGGCACGCGTTTTTGCTGGCAAGGCACAATTGCCAAACCAGAAAGTTATGCGAAACGAGTACAATGAGCGCAAGCGAGCCATCTCCGCGGGAGGAGCTGCATTCCACAGCCTGATGAACAAATCCGTGGAATACATGCAGGGAATTCAGGATTGGATGAATAGGGATGCTGTAAGGATAGGGCACGAACCGATGGATGCAATCGATCCTAAATGGCTCCAGAGCCAGGCCAAGTTTGTGAACGAATTAAAGGACCGTGGATGGCTGGAAGCATTCGAAAAGAATAAAGAGATTCCTCAAGTCGGGGGAGAGCTAGGCGGAGATCAAAAGACTATTAGCGGAGCAAGTAGCTGAAATGACATCTACGATACTAGTATAGTTACTAGTGAAGAGGTCTTTGTAGTTCAAGGTATAAAGCGCAATCTTATACATCAATCTGACGGAAGATGCCCCCAGTGTTGGGGTTGTGGTCACACTTCCGCATTTGGGACTAGCCTCTGGCAGAGCTGTTGCCCTTCCCACACAACTGCGGGCAGCTTGTATTGTATTCTACTCTTCCTCTTCTATTCTTCAGCTTTCGATTCGCAGAATTGAATAATACTGACAGTGCCATCGAGCCTCGTACCTAGCCTGCTCGTCTCTCTCACTTAGCTACATCTAGTGGTATACAGAAATATTACCCATAAAGCAAAAGTAGCTAGTTGTATTCTGTTGGAGATGAGAAGTAATCCGCCTGCCTAAGTGTCACGAACCAACCATATAAGGAGGCCAGGTAGGACCTGTGTGACGAACCCGGTCAGACTATCCTCTGAAAGGGTTCAGCGAAGGTTATGGTTGGCAGAGTCTGAAGGTTCGGTAAAGCCAAAGGGTTCACAACAACAGGTGTTTCTCACAGTGATGATGCTTAAGGTTAGGACCAAGACTGTGATTGTATGATTGCTAGCTGGGGAGCTATTTCCCACTTCCTAAGGAGTGAATTCTAGCTAGTATATATGTTCCCTGGTATCACCGGGGTCGCTTCGTTATCACCGGTGACAAGACATTGTCGCCGGTGAACTGGGTTTATCACGAGTGATCTCGTAGCCTTGGCGGTGATAATCCTCTGATTGGCTCCCCAAGCGATTGGCTGTCGTGCGTTCCCATAAACGGATTACGCGTTGCAGCTTCGGGCCGCTTTTATGGTCGTTCCGTGACACACGGCCTGCAGATGAACACAACAACCAGCAGAAGCAATTCAATCAAGACACGGGTAGTTGAGGCCATCGCCAACGATGCGAGCCTCACCC